>JAFVLL020038755.1:77500-86540 GCA_021397915.2 Tor tambroides
ACTCCAAACTTCTGAACGGTAGTGTACATGCTGAAGTTTCACACTTCAGTTTAGAGTTTGTTTGTTTTTGTTTTTTTCAATATTTCTATTTTTTTTAATGTCATGTATTTATTTTTTAAGGCCAGTTCAGATCCGTGGACCAATCAGGAGAGACGTAAATCAAAGAGAGGCAGTAAGAAACTGAGTAAAGCAGCATCACATGAAGCAGGAGAGGACAGATGGACACTCTTTTCAGACTTTAATGAGATAACGCACCTTCTCATTAAATACTCTGTGGTTACTATCCACAAACAGGACAACAAAAACATGGTGAGGCTTACTGTGAGATCTGTGATCCATTTAGGACAATCAGAACTTTTCTTAAATCCAGTTTTACTTTTGTGATCTTCTTCAGGAGCTGAAGCTGGGATCTCATGAGGAGGCGCTGTCCTTTGCCAGTCTTGTAGATGGATACTTCAGGCTCACAGTAGATGCGCATCATTTCCTCTGCAGGGACGTGGCTCCCGTCTCACTGGAAATAAACCTACGAGAGGGCTGCCATGGTCCAATCAAGTTAGTACATGTACTCATCCTGATTAAATGAATAGTTCATCCAGAAATGAAAATGAACTCATATCGTTCCAAACCTGTATGACTGTCTTTCTTCTCGGCTACATAAACTACTAAGACTAATCTTACAAGTTTAAGATTGTTCATAACTTAATTGCAGTCAGTTACATAAAAATGTAGCTTGATCTAATTTGATACTGAAAAGGAAGACTGATTATTACCTCTATGATAATTCTAGTTGGTCAGTTCGTAAGATCCACAGTCTTGACATAATGGCTATGTTTATGCAACTGGCCCCTGCTCTTTTCCATTCAGCAACGGCGCTGACTTCTGAATCCGAAAAATACCTTAATGGGTAACAGACTAAAATTTAATTTAATCTTTCCCTCCTCTGTAGCTTTCAAATATCTTTTGTGCTTCTGCATATTCAAACTTGAATGTGCTAAGGTTGCATTATATAATGCCATATTGTTTGTTGTCCCACAGTATATTAGCTTATTTTATTTACTGTAACAGCCAATATTGGATTTAAATCAGACAACGTGGTATTATCGACTCAAAATGTAATGATCTAATTTTTTCCATATTGATTATCATCTAGTGCTAACTTATCCCTAAAATATGCAATTGTGAATGAGATTTGTGAGCTATACAGATTTTATTAGATTTTATTCATATTATTTATACAGTACTGTTCAAAAGTGTAGGGCCAGTAAGATTTTAAAATTTTGTTTAAAGAAATTAATACTTTTAAGTGACAGCAAAGACATTTATAATATTAACAAAGATTTCTATTTCAAATAAATGTTTTTTGAACTTTCTATTCATCCTGAAAATATTATGTATGTCATGGTTTCCACAAAAATATTAAACAGCACAACTGTTTTCAACATTGATAATAATAAGAAATGTTTCTTGAGCAGCAAATCAGCATATTAGAATGATTTCTGAAAGATCATGTGACAAGACTGGAGTAATGATGCTGAAAATTTAGCATTACATCACAGAAATAAATTACATTTGACAAAAAATTCACATAGAAAAGTGTTACTTTAAAATGTAATAATATTTGACAATATTACAGTTTTTACAGTAAATAAATGAATAAATAAATGCAGCAATAACAGTGTTGCTAAATCGTTATGTATACTATAAACACGTTGTAAAAAAAAACAGTCAATTACATACAGTGCCTTGCGAAAGTATTCAAACCCCTTCATTTTTTTACATTTTGTTATGTTGCAGCCTTATGATAAACTGCTTTAAATTACTTTTTTTTCCGCATCACTCTACATTCCATACACCATAATGACAAAGCAAATAACAGGTTTTTAACAACTTAAATGATTCCAGTGCATAAGTATTCAAACCCTTATCTGGGATAGTTGAAATTTAGCTCAGGAGCATTCATATTGCTTGTAGATGTTACTACACTTTAAGTGAAGTTAACCTATGGCAAATTCAGTTGAATGGGTATGATTTGGAACGGCACACACATCTTAATAAAAGGTCTAACAGCTGAAAATGCATATCAGAGCAAAGACCAAGCCCTGAGGTCAAAATAACTGCCTGTAGAGCTCAGAAACAGGTTTGCGTCAAGCCACACATCTGGAGAAGAGTTCAGAAAAAATTCTGCTGCATTGAAGGTTCACAGAAGCATGTAGCCTTCATTATCCATAATGAAAGACGTTTGAAACAACCAGGACTCTTCCTAGAACTGGCCTCCTGGCCAAACTGAGCAAATGATGGAGAAGGGCCTTGGTTAGACTGGTGACCAAGAAGCTGATGGTCACTCTAGTTGAGCACCATGATCGCATGTGGAGACAGGAGAAACCTACAGAAGGACAAACATCACTGCAACACTCCACCGATCGGTGCTTTATGTCAGTGTGGCCAGACTCAATCTTCTCCTCAGTGAAGACACATAAAAACCCACTTGGAATTTGTAAAAAAGCACCTAAAGGACCCTCAGACTCTGAGAAACAATATTCTCTGGTCTGATGAACCTCAATTTCAAGCATAATGTTTGAAGGGAACCAGACACTGCTCATCACCTGCAGAGTACCATCCCAAACGTAAAGTGTGCTGGTAGCAGCCTCATGCTGTGGGACTGTTCTTCAGCGACAGGGTCTGAGGGACTCATCAGAGTAGAAGAAATGCTCAATGCACCAAAATATAGAGATAGCCTTAATGAAAACCCAGTCCAGAGCATTCAGAACCTCAGACTGGGCAGAAGGCTCACCTTCCAACAGGACAATGACCCTAAGCACACAGCAAGAGTGGCTTATAGACAACTCTGTGAATGTCCTTGAGTGGTCCAGCCACAGCCTGGCCTTGAACCCAATCAAATATTTCTGGAGAAACTTGAAAATGTGCATCTGCCCCCACTCAACCCGACAGAGCTTGAGAAGTGAACAGGTGAGGTGAAGAATGGCAGATAATTGCCAAATGCTGATGTGCAAAGCTTGTCGCATCATACCCAAAAATACTTGAGGCTGTAAAGGTGCTTCAGCTAAGTACTGAGTTAAGGGTTTGAATACTTATGCAATGTACTTATTTCATTTTTTATTTTATTTCTTCTTTTTAATAAATTTACAAAGTTGTGACAGTTTTGTTTTTGCTTTGCCATTACGGTGTATGGAGTATAGATTGATGTGGAAAAAAAGTAATTTAGAATAGAATAGAATTTCTTATTGTCATAGTACACAAGATACAACAAAATTGCAGAGCTTCTGCATAAGGTGCATGGTACATAATAGAAAAAATAAATAAATACATAAATATACACGATACAAAGTGATGTATGATTAAAATATTTAAGCTAAGATAAAAGAATAAAGAAAATGAACATAGAAAGAGTTGCTTGTATATAAATAAATAATAAGTCACAGCTTGTCAAAATGATTGTTGCACTAATATGAGGTAAACTTCTGGCTCTGAATAAAACTATTAGGAATAAGAACATAAAAACATTGCACAGAAAGTGAAGATATTTCACTGGAATATAATGCTGTACTGCACTGAAGGAATAAAAGAAAAACATTGCACTAACAATGGAGATTGCACAGAAATATGATACACATAATACACATATTGTACTGAGTAAGATGTGAGTGTTCAGTGGATGTGTGTGTTCAGTGTGATTATAGCTCTGGGGAAGAACCTGTCCTTGAGTCTATTGGTCCATGATTTGATGCATCTGTGGCGCCTGCCGGAGGGCAGCAGATTAAACAGTTGGGTATGCAGTTTAATGCAGTTTAACATAAAGCTGCAACATAAGAAAATGTGAAGGCACTGTATATATATACATACATACATACATACATACATATATATATATATATATATATATATAGCTTGCATAGTCATTTATACAAGTGCATCTCAAAAAATTAGAATATAGTGAAAAAGTTCATTTTTTTGGTAACTTATTTCAAAAAGTTAAACTTTCATATATTCCAGATTCATTACATGTAAAATAACACATTTCAAAAGTTTTTATGTTTTAATTTTGATGATTAAAGCTTACAGCTCATGAAAGCCAAAAATCCAGTGTCTCAAAATATTAAAGACGCCGGATTATTCCATTACCATCCATTCCAATATAAATTTCGGTATCTCTTGCTCTTAAACCACAATAATGGGGAAGACTGCTGACTTGGCAATGATCCAGAAGACAGTCATTGACACCCTCCAAAAAGAGGTTAAGTCACAGAAGGTCATTACTGACAGGGACGGCTGTTCACAGAGTGCTGTATCAAAGCATATTAAATGCAAAGTTGACTGGAAGGAAGAAATTGGGAAAAGGTGCACAAGCAACAGGGATGACTGCAAGCTTGAGAATACTGTCAAGTAAAGCCGATTCAAACACTTGGGAGAGCTTCACAAGGCGTGAACTGAAGCTGGAGTCAGTGCATCAAGAATCACCACGCTCAGACGTCTTCAGGAAAAGGGCTACTAAGCCACTTCTGAAACAGAAACAAAGTCAGAAGCATCTTACCTGGGCTAAGAAGAAAAAGAACTGGACTGTTGCTCAGTGGTCCAAAGTCCTCTTTTCAGATAAAAGGAAATTTTGCATTTCATTTGGAAATCAAGGTCTGGAGTATGGAGGAAGACTGGAGAGGCACAGAATCCAAGCTGCTTGAAGTCCAGTGTAAAGTTTCCAAAGTCAGTGATGATTTGGGGTGCCGTGACGTCTGCTGGCGTTGGTCCATTTTGTTTTATCAAGTCCAAAGTCAATGCAGCCATCTACCAGGAGATTTTGGAGCACTTTATGCTTCCATCTACTGACAAGCTTTATGGAGATGCTGATTTCCTTTTCCTGCAGGACTTTAGCACCTGCCCACAGTGCCAAAACCACTCATATTGAGAGTTGGACCATGATATTACTGTGCTTGATTGGCCAGCCAACATGCCTGACCTGAAACCCATATGGAATCTATGGGATATTTTCAAGAGAAAGATGAGAAACAATCGATCCAACAATCCAGACGAGCTGAAGTCTCAATAGTGCCTCAGCAGTGCCACAGGCTGATCGCTTCCATGCCACACCTCACTGATGCTGGAATTTTTGTGCTAAAGGAGCCCCGACCAAGTATTGAGTGCATAAATGAGCATACTTTAAAGAACTTGAACTTTTCTGTTTTGCAAATCCTTTTTTGATGGATCTTAGGAAATTTTCTAATATTTTGAGATATAGGATTTTTTACTTTCATGAGCTGTAAGCTCAAATCATCAAAATTAAACCAAAAAAAAAAAAACTTTTGAAATGTTTTAATTTACATGTAGAATATATGAAAGTTTCACTTTTTGAAATAAGATGCACCTGTACATGGATCTTGACACACAGTCATGAGGGGTTCTGTTTTATGTGTGTGTGTCCTGCATGTTTTTACATGTTAGTTGGACCACATGACTTTGATTTTGCAGTCAATGTTTTTATATAAGCAATGAAAGCCTTTTGTTAAAACATTGTTTTCTAAGAAATAATAATAAGTGTTCATTCAAACCTATTTAATAAGGTTTGTTTAATCCTTTTAATTAAGCTTTTTTCTTCATTATGAAAATAGGACAGTTGTATCACCCAGACATTTTTGACTTTAGGTCCCTCAAAAAATGTCAAGATGAATTTTAATACTGAAATTAAACCCATGCCCAACATAATAGTATATTCAAGTTACTGTATGCATTGAATTGCATTTTAATTTATTTTTGAAAAATTTTTGCAAAATTTAGTCACATGATTGACCCATAGTAGATAATGTTACTATTAGCTTTCTTCAGCTATTACAGACCTCCTTGAATCAACACTACATGAGTTTACAGTACAGTACAAGACTATAAATTACAGCGGTGGTCAATGAGATCAATGCAGATGGACTTCTGATTACACACATCCATTACTAGAGCTTCATCTCATTACAGAAACCACCTCTAAGAACAGATGTTCCAAACATCATGTGTGATCTTCACCTCAGGACTTTATTCATTTACTTTATTAAATTAACCAGAGCTGCTTTGTAGTGTCAATTTCTCTTGAACTTAAAAAGGCATCAAAGACGCTGAACTAGTTAAATCATAAACAAGTTATATTCAAACAAAAGCCAGGTAGACAGCAAAGGATGAAATCTAATTTTATTCCATTTTGCAAGAGCCTCAGCGCAAACTATACTGCGTAACGGATCACAATTGTGGGTGTCACTTGAAATAAAACTCATTCCTTGCTTCGCAACATGATCAATCAAACATTGTGATTCTGCAGTGTGCAAAATTCCATTTTGTTCCATCTCTAAATCTTTACTTATCAGTTTTCACAGAGCACAGGGGACGAAGAATCGTAAGCTTGCAAATGTATCTGTCAATAGCCCTGAAATTAAACGAGATTGAAATAAACAGGCTAAATAATTTATGTTTCAATACGGTCTGTGTGAGCTGTGTCAATCTAATAACCACAATGTTCATTCATGAGAAGGCCAAGGAGATTTTACTTCTCTTTCACAACTCAGGAGATGTAATGGAGTTTGTCTCAGACGTTTCTCCTAAATTCTTAAATGAGACAACTGTTGACATGAAGTAAAAGTATGAAATTATATGTTTACCTTACATCAGATGATTTGGTCTTGGTGGAATTTTGTGAAATATACTGTTTTAAGTTTGTGGTGTGTAAAAATGTGATTTTTTTTTTTTTTTTTGAAAGAACTATCTTCACCAAGGCTGCTTTTGATCAAAAATAATACATTGTAATTTATCCCTGTGATAACAAAGCTGAATTTTCAGCAGCATTACTCCAGTCTTCAGTGTCACATGATCTTCCAGAAATCATTCTAATATGCTGATTTGTTGTCGAAGAAACATTTCTTACTATTATTGATGTTGTAAACAGTTGTGCTACTTAATATTTTTGTGGAAACTGTGACTTTTTTCAGGATTCTTTGATGAATAGAAAATTTAAAAGAACAATAAATGAAAACATTAAACAACTACTGCAACATTCCAAATGTCTTTACTGTTACTTTTGATCAATATAATGTACCTTGGCTGAAAAGATTCTTCTGAAACTCACATCTTGCTCTGTTGCTCTCCTACTCAATATTTGTATCTAGAACTACATAACCAAGTTTCTTTTTATAACGTCTGCTGTTGGGAGGTGATGCAATTCATCACACATCACGCTTCACAACGTGCTGACATTTACATCAGGAGTGAACTCATTAACATGCATATGGCAGTTGGCCGGAAGCAAAGGTTTATAGTTAAAAGCGGTTTAAAATATTAGTATTTTTCTTACACACACTATCATTTTGCTTCAGTGATTTATGAACTGCGGCCCAGATGGGCAAAAAATGGGACTTTGAGAGTCCCATCATACACTGGCATTAAATGGACTCACAGAGATGGACTATTTTTCTAAATAACTTTCTTTGTATTCACCTGAAGAAAGAAAGTCAAATTTGTCTGGGACATCATGAGGTTGAGTAAAAAATATTATAATTATCTTTTTGTGATGAACTATGCCTTTAAGTGCTCTTTAAATGAACATGTCTAACAACTGGCAGTGACATTTATTATTTGTTTCTCTACTTGGCATTGCGTTTTTATCAATCTGTTATAGACTGTTGTTGTTACAGTAAATAACTTCATTTGTTACAAAATAAACAATCTACAGTGATTTTATCTTACCTTATTTATTTTCTTGAATTTTTTTTTTTAATTAAATCAAATATATAACAACTATAACGGACATAATAATATATTAGGCCTATATTTAAAATATAACATTTATATTTTAATATATTTTCAAATGTAATTTATGATGGAAAAGTTGAATTTTTAGCAGCCATTACTCCAGGCTTCAGTGCCACATGACACTTCAAAAATGCAAAAATAACTATTAATAATGAACATACACTTAATTACTTATTTTCATTTATGGCTGCATTCAGAGTTTTTCTTTCCTATGGTGAGTGACTGAGGTAAAGCTAATCTATGAACACAAAAAGAGGCCTTAATATGAATAATAAATGAATTAATAAATAATACATTTACTGCAAAATCACCTTAAACACATGCCAGCTGAATCCAAAAGCAGTTCAACAATATGAAAAACTGCAGTATTCATGTATAGGCCTCTTAGACAATCTTGTGAATGTAGTCATTTTCGAATCAACTTTTTAATGTAACACGTGACGGTGTTAATACGTGTTGTTTTTACTTACGGATAGTGTGAGTTGCTCTCGTGAGGATTCCAGTGATGGTGCACGTGATAGTCCAGGTCATCGCTGTCGAATAACCTGTGCGCGTGATGGCAAAACTCATGTTTGGATCCCACAACTTCATGAAGATCTAACTCTGTCTTGTTGGAGTCGCTTTCTATCAGAGTACCAGGCAGAGTCATACACCTGTTTAACATAGGTCTGTCAGGAAGACAGCAGGTGTTTCTGTCTCTGCAGCTAAACTCTTCTCCGTGAGTGTCGGATACGCCTCGCGCCGGTGCGCGTCTCGCGCGCTCGGTCTCCGCTTAGGTGATGGCAGCATCTCCCGCCGAAAGCGCGAGCGGGATGGTGCAGAGAGCGGCGTGAGACATGATGAACTGCTCTTTGGCATGCATATCGCGGTCATCTCTCTCATTCGGCATTTTGAGAACAAAGAAGCTGCAGGTCAGTGAGAGATTCGGTCAACATCATGGTCTGCAACAAGTGTGACAGTTTGTAAAACATGCACTTTTTCTTCTGGTTCTCACTCCCCGAGCCTTCAGGTTAACACCTCCCACCAGTGTTGTGAAGTGTTCGCAAAGTGCACATTGCAAAAACAATATTTCAGTATTTTTGTCTTGTTCTACAAATCATTAAGCAAAGATTACAGAAAACAGAGAATACAAATATTAAAATCTAAATACATAAATAGTAAAAATAAACCAACACACACACACACACACACACACACACACACACACACACACACATCTGGTCAGCTATCCTTGTAGGGACTCTCC
>JAFVLL020038756.1:0-27500 GCA_021397915.2 Tor tambroides
CATGTTCTTGTGCATGGACTGACCATGAGGGAAGCTGGCCTGCAGGCTCATCTTGAGGGTTTTACACTACTTACATATTACACTTGCAGTACATACTGTAGTAACAGTATTTCAGATGAGAGGAATTTCACTATTCTTTGTACTGTAAATACTGTACCACACACCCTCAAACTTGTAACTTTGTAGCCAAGTACTTCTTACATGTATTTGTGCAGAACTGAGAGTTGACTGTCTAGGGGAGGAAACATCTTTCGTCAGAAGACTAAGAAACTGCTATAGTGTAACAAATAAAGATATTACAAATATTGTAATGCAACTTGGCAGAGGATGCCGAATTTATTTATTTATTTATTTATTTATTGCTGTACAGTAAATGACAGTATATTCCAATGTGTGTTTACTGTATATTCTGTTGTTTGGTTTTTGTACTTTTCTCTTCTAGTGCTATTCATCTACTGTAAGATAACTTTACAGTAGTGTAATGAAAGTAAACTTTTCTTAAAGTTTATTGGTGAATTTTACTGTATCTGCACCGCTCTATTTATGCTGCAGACTGTAACAGTCATTGAATAGCAAAAGGATTCCTGTTTCCCAAAAGGAGGTTTTTGTAACAGTGTTTTGAATTGATCTCACTAGTGTTCTCTAGTCAGGAAAATAGTCTGAGTATTTGACAGGTTTGTGTGTCATGTGAGGCCAAAGATTAGATTCTGACAAAAGAGAACATGTTTTTGACTAAAATGTTTGACTTTGAACTGGAAGTTTGAAGCTTGCACAAGTTGGTGTGTGGTTTTGAGATTGTGTTTATAGTTGTGAGAAAATGGTGAATTGTTTCATGAATTGTGTGTTAGCAATCGAGAAAAACTGTAAGAAGTTTAGCAGCGATGAGTCATTTTTGAATTCTGAACGCTAACACAAACTAGACACCATACATATCTATGCTAGACATTAACTTCAGCGGAGGAGCAGATTTTAAAGCAGAAGTTACCCTTGTTTCTCACACAAAGCTATTGTGTGACTTCAATGCACAAGTGTTTCTTATTTATTTTTGTGGTTTCAGAGACATGGTCACTATCAACTGTGTGAAATCTGCAAAAAGAGCAGTTTGAAACATCTTGAAGGTGGGTAAATAATGACTCAATTTTTCATTTCAGCTGTTTATTAAATTCATTCTGTACACTTCAAATCAAAGACTGACCATCAAAAGTATCCTGCTTGTGTTTGAATTTTCGATTTTATCAAAAGTCAGAGTTACTGCATTTCCAATCATGTCTCCCTTCATTGCAAGGTCATGGTCATGCTGGATGATTTGGGTCCTCTCTCTCTCTCTCTCTCCCTCCATGTGCCCACATCTGTGCTTCTGCTTAAATAATTATTTTTCCTTTCTAGACTTCAGGCTAATTTCATGAATGTTGTTAATAAACATTTGCGAATTTCAGACGTTAAAAGTTCATGTTTATCAGCTATTTATTGATTGTTGCCTGGTTAACAGAACCTTTTATTAGTTCCATCATTCCATAATATTATATTTATATTGCATTGGTATAGTATAGTATAGTATAGTATATTTATAATAGTCTATTTGAATTATATTCTATTTATGTATTTTCACATGAGTAATGTGAATATTATTTTTGGACTGCAAAAATGTTTTCAGTCAGCATAGAGTGCTAATGTTTAGATGAACGTCTTTGTGGTAACTAAATCCATTCTCAGCCTAGAACAGCCTCCCTTTTACATACATGCACAAACAGAACCCAGAAACAGCCCACCAGGTTGTCATGACCCAATGAGAATAAGAATTTGGCTTAACTTCACAACAGCAACCTTGAAAAGTATTAAAAAGGCCTTTCTTTATTTACCCTTCTTCTATCGTTTTTTCCTCTGTTTGCAAGTTTGTAGTCTTTTCAGTACGATAGCATTGCTTTGTACAGTTCCGATGAATACATTTCATAGAATAATAAATGATACAATGTTAAAAAAAAAACAAAAAAAAAAAACGGTTTAGTCTTGTGTCCTTCCATAGGCAATGAAAAGGAAAGAAAGAAGACCAAGTTCATTTTTAAAAACGGAAGAAAAAAAACATCAGCTTTTTTTGGGCAAATTGTTCTTCTTGCCTTGTTGTGTTATGAGAGGTTCTGTCTGTTACTATAGTAACTAACTCGAATTTCTTCCTGCCTGCCTCTATGACTTTACCCATAAAGTGATATGGCCTTGTGTCGAAGAGAGTTACAAATTGAATACTGCTTTTCTCAAGGGCTTCTGTCATTCTGTCTGTGGCTATACGAGGTATGAGAGAGGAAATTCATTTGACGTGCTGCTGTGCATGTTCACCAATGTGTGTGTGTGTGTGTGTGTGTGTGTGTGTGTGTGTCACAAAAGCCCTCAAACAAACTAAATATCTTTGTTTGTTTGTTTCAAATAAACTACTGTAATTATGAGAGAGCTAAATAGAGAATGGGTTTTTTCCCTAATCGTGCTTGAAATCTATGTATGAATGTTTTAACACAGAAATCATAGATTTACACAAAAATTTACTTCAAATTTAAAATATTGCTGATAAATGAGGTCTGAAACAAAACTCTCGGGTGAGCAAGCAAGTGCGTGGCAAAAACATTCACAAGAGAAAGGGAGTGAGGAAAAGCCTTCTAGAGTGCTGGAGATGTGAAACTAAATTCACTATTGGTTCCCTCAGTATTTCCGTATGTTTTTTTTTTTTTTGTCAATTCATGAGTAAAATAAGGTTTGTAGTAAACATAACTTGAAGACACTTGGGTGTTTTGTTGTACAGCGTAAACTGCACACATTCACAAATGTTCTCATGCAGTTTCCTATTACAAACATACGTTTAAAAGAAAAAAAAAAAAAAAACATAACTGCTTCAAAATTTGCATTTTTAGTATGAGTGAGTGTAATTTGTGCTATAGAGCATACCATCCAAATATCGTCAATTTGTATTTACCATAGACCTTGTTTTACTCTAACAACCCCATTATAAATATCCATATGAAAATAGGGAACATATGTGACCATGGACCACAAAACCAGTCATAAGTAGCATAGGTATATTTGAAGCAATAGCCAACAATATATGGGTCAAAATTATTGATTTTTCTTTTATGCCAAAAATCATTGGATATAAAACAATATATCCTTTATGTTTGAAATATTGCTCTCATGTCAATATACCCACAAAATTATGTATATATTATTCACTATTATTAACTTTTCTTAAAAACTATGTATTAATGATTGTGATATTACATGTGTAGATGTTAAACATTCTTCTGTGTAACCATCTATACCTTCTAAGGCCACCATTTGATTGCAGCCATTTGATATTCATATTTTTGATCAGAAAACTTAATACAAAAATATGCATTTTCTTTATATGTCTTTAATTCTTCAGAAGGGAATTACTAATTATTTGGATCAGTATTCTAAAGTGAAGATCATGATAACGCCCTAGTAACGACTGAAATCATTGTAAGCTTTTGAGAGTGTTGTGAAGTATTGGACAGTAATTATTCAGGTGTTACTACATCCTTCTGAAGGAATTACTCATTTTTTTGGATCAGTATTCTAAAGTGAAGATCGTGATAACTCCCTAGTAATTACTGAAGTCATTGTAAACTTTTGAGGTTTTTGTAAGGTTTTGGTTAGTAATTCATTTTGCTAGATTTGGTAACTCTTAAATCATTACTAGTGGGTTACCGTGATCTTCACTTTAGAATACTGATCCAAATAATTACTAGTTTCTTCAGAAGGATGTAGTAACACTTGAGTCATTACTATCCAAACCTTACATATATCTCAAAAGTTTACAATGACGTCAGTCAATATTAGGGAGTTATGATGATTTTCACTTTAGAATACTGATCCAAGTAATTAGTAGTTCCTTTAGAAGAATTTGATTAATTGTGGATTGACACAAATTGATTTTACATGATCTTTATTTTAAAGTTAGTATAAACATATAATTCACATTAATTATGAACCTGTATACAGTAGTTCTTAGTAGTTCTCCAGGATATATTAAAAAAATAGTAGTTATTGATTAGCTAATAGTGAACTACCAGTTTCAACTGAGCGCTGTTACTTACTAAATCAATAATCATAGTTTCTTGTTAGGTAATAGTAGTTACTACAATGTTAATAGTGCATTAGTGACTTGTTCCTGTGTAGTTATTCATTAACAAAGGATCAGTATTCTAAAGTGTTACCAAGATATTTTGTAAATTTCCTACCGTAAATATATCAAAACTTCATTTTTGATTACTAATATGCATTGCTAAGAACTTCATCTGGACAACTTTAAAGGCGATTTTCTCAATATTTTGATTTTTTTTTTTTTTTTTGCACCCTCAGATTCCAGATTTTCAAATAGTTGTATCTTGGCCAAGTATTATCTTATACATCAATGGAAAGCTTATTTATTTAGCTTTCAGATCATGTATGAATCTCAACTTCAAAAAACTGGTTTTGATGTAACAGCTGCAGCACTCTATAAGCTGTGTCTCATTTCGGAGGCATTTTTGTTTTTCTTATTTAAGAAAAGTAACCATCATAAAACTGAGTATTATTCACTGTGAGGTGTAAAATGCTGTACTTAATTTTTTTACTTTGCAATTTAACAGTTACTTTTCTTAAATGAGACTGCCTCCAATGACGTAAGCCTATGCAGCCTTCAAATACGACCTCTGGAGGACACAGCCTCCGAAATTAGACGCCGCTTATATGAACATGGGTTGAGCATGTTTTAGGCAAAACTAGCTGGGGACAAGCTGCTTTGTTTATGTTTACAAAATTATTTGCGCATAAATCCTCAAATTTTATTAGATGATTGTGAATGAAGGGCAATTGTTAGATCAGTGAATGAAGTGCAATTGTTAAATTTCCAAATGTTCATTTTTATCATGCAGATCTCTTGAATACTTCGTTATAACAAAATATTTCGGAATAATAGTCATTATTTGAAACCAAAGGCAATAATGCGATACAGCATGGCTTAAACTTGCAAAGCTGTTTTGAACAAGCCACAAGATTTCTAGTCTTTGGGAAATCAAGACTTTGGGGATGTTTGGTCCACGTGCAAAACAGCATGTTTGGCAATACTATACACTATCAGCACAATTACCTCATATCAACCAACAAGCATTTTGGCAGAGGGGTGAAAGTTTCGGCTTGTTTTGCAGCCAGAGAAACCAGCCACCTTGCAGTCATCAACTGGACCATGACCTCAACTTGAAACAGAGAAAGGTGAGATCATCTACAGCTGAAGCAGTTGTGCCATGCAACAGGACAATGACCCAAAGTAAACAAGCACATTAACTGAACTGCTGGAACAGAATTGAATGAAGGTTTTCAAATGACCTTGTCAAAGTCCAAACCTCAAAACCCATTGATATGTGGCATGGATGAGTGCCATCAAATATCAATGAATTTAAGCAATTTGTAAAGAAAGTGGGCCAAAACTCATCCAACACACTTAGTGAGCCTGATAATCTGATAAATCACTACATCACATTATTTTATTTTATTTTATTTTAAATGTATGATTTCAAAATTTTTAATTTTGTGGCCTTTAGTTTATATGTGTCAACTTTGAGGCCATAAAACTTATCCTTCTAAAATCTTGTCATGTCATGAGCAAGAAACATGTCAAGCTGCCTTTCCACTATATCTGACTTGTTCTCTTGCAGGAAAACAGACTAAAAATATTGATGACTCATTCAGTGTTATGTGCTAAATTAATGACATGATGTATTTACTCAAGCCTTATCTTTGGGTTGATAACTGAGTCTGGCTTAGATAGCAAAGCTAAAAGGCAAGAATACAGTGAAGGTTACTAAAAAGGGACTGTATATGATGATGCTTCTAACCACAATCAGAGTATATAATCGGGTCCCCAGTGCATCTACCAACCCAGAAAACAATGTTTTTCGTAAGCCTTTTTCTGTAAGCTTGTGAAAAAAAAACGAGGCGCACAGATTTCGCTCCCCCTGTGACGTAGAAAGGGGATCTTATTATAATATTACCGCCCCTTAATCTAACCCTAACTCTAACTCAAAATAGGCATTTTCAAAATGATATAATAAATGATCTTTGGGTATTTTGAGCTGAAACTTCACAGAAACATTCTGGAAACACCTGGGATTATATCACAAATTATAAAAAGGGGCATAATACGTCTCCTTAAACTACTAACCCTAACCCTAACCAAAACAGTCTACTATGTATATGCAGTTGCAAATCAGTGAGAATTAGTCAACATAATTACTTATAGTTAGCATAATATCTAAAGCGGACTATCAAAAATAAAGTGTAACTCACTTTTACATATTAAATTGGTTATAATGAATGTTTTAAAAAATGAAAAATTGCTGTTATGGAAATTCAAATGACCACATGGTTCAAGCATGGTTCACATCTGTCTGAGAATTATCCTTTTATCTATAATAAATCAACCATTGCTGAGGCTAAATTTCATACTGGGCAAAAGTTCCCACATTAAGTACATTTCATTTACACTGACTGGCCATCCTAACAAATACAAATCATAGTGTTTCCATACATCATATAAATTCTATTGAATTATTTCTCCGCCCATAATCTTATCTTCTCTCCTCTCCACAGCAGCATATCTCCACCCATAATTTAGGCTTTTATGCAAACATGACCCTGTTTTACTCACCTATGAAGGCAACGTATACATGCCCTGTTTAAACAAGCCTTACAAAAGGTGATGAAAGTGTCATAAATCATAGAGAGAGGGGCATTCATCTCTCTGCAAATAGCCCGCTCCCTCCTCCTCTCTCAATTACAACCCTACAGAACATAAATTAATATGTAAAATTGTTGGACCGTGGTGGCAGAGTTGCAGCAGCTAAGGTCACAGCTATCAATCTCCAGCAGGCGGAGCGGCACCCACTGACAGATTTTCCACCCGCAGAGACGGCTTGGTGATTGAGAGGCACAGAGCCAGATGAACTGTGGGTAACCTGGCTCAGCTACAGTATACCTGAGAACAAGGGAGCAGAAAGACAGAGAGGACACAGAATGGATTAAACACAGTGATGGAAAAGATGGAATGAGATCTTTAAAGGGGTGGTTGATTGCGATTTCACTTTTTTAACGTTAGTTAGTGTGTAATGTTGCTGTTTAAGCATAAACAATATCTGCACAGTTGCGGCGCTGAAAGTTCAATGCAAACTCAGATATCGTCTTTTAAAATTCTGGCAGTTTAATGCCCACAAAAAAACCGGCTCATAGGGATTACAACGAGCTACTTCCTGGGTCTGTTACTTCACGAACCCAGATAAACCCTGCCCCTGGGAACATGCAGCAAAGGGGTCGAGGCCATGCTCCGCTGCTTTAGAGAAGAGGAAGAGAAAACTAGGGGTGCATGTAAAAATCTATTCATATATGAATCGCGATTCTGTCTTCTAACGATTCTAATGGAAGTTTCAAAATCAATGTTCCAAAGCGGTTCTCAATCATGTTCCTCTCTCTCTCTCTCAGATAATCAGCAGCTCCAACAATGAACTGTTCCATTTATACACTTATTTTCACACAGCTATGAGAAGTTATACATGGACGCGCGCAAAGTTACACACTGGACCAGCTAACCAATCAGAGCCCATTGCATATTTCTGAGGGAGGGGCTTCATAAAAGCAGGAAATGATCAGCGCGTTTAGATGAGAAGGGTCAGAGAGATGTGGAATAAAGGTCAATTATGTGAAAAATAATGTGTTTTTTTTTTTAACAAAGCATTAACACGTTAGACTGCACCCCATGAACACAATCAAGCCTAGAAAAAAAAAACAGTCAACCACCCCTTTAAAAGGACAGTCCATCCAAAAATGAAAATTCTGTGATTGTTTGCTTATCTTCATGTCATTCCTGTATGACTTTCTTTCTTCTGTGGAACACAAAAGAAGATACGTTGGAATCAAAATAGTTTTAGGTCCCATCGACTTCCATAGTATTTTTGCTGATTGTTGAGAGGACAAAACCTGCCATTCATTTTGGAAACCACATTATTGTCCTTGAAGGGCACAAAATTCATTTTTACTTGTCGTTTGAACATAAATGTGTGTTGGCAGTGTGTGTACACAACCACCCTATAATGATAAAAATCCACCTGCTCCTTTTCTTTAAGGCTATTTTCACTACAACCCGAATTCCGGAAATGTTGGGACGTTTTTTAAGTTTGAATAAAATGAAAACTAAACGACTTTCAAGTCACATGAGCCAATATTTTATTCACAATATAACATAGATAACATAACAAATGTTTAAACAGAGAAATTTTACACTTTTATCCACTAAATGAGCTCAAATTTGATGCCTGCTACAGGTCTCAAAAAAAGTTGGCACGGGGGCAACAAAGGGCTGAAAAAGCATGAAATTTTGAAAAGATTCAGCTGGGAGAACATCTAGCAACTAATTAAGTTAATTGACATCATGTCTGTAACATAAAAGGGATGTCTTAGAAAGGCAGAGTCTCTCAGAAGTAAAGATGGGCAGAGGCTCTCCAATCTGTGAAAGAGTGCAGAAAAAGATTGTGGAATACTTTAAAAACAACGTTCCTTAATGTTCCTCAAATTGCAAAGGCTTTGCAAATCTCATCATCTATACTGCATAACATCATCAAAAGATTCAGAGAGGGACAAGGCCGAAGACCTTTGTTGGATGCCCGTGGATCACTCATCGGCTTGATTCTGTAATTGACATTACTAAATGGGCCCAGGAATACTTCCAGAAACCACTGTCGGTAAACACAATCCGCCATACCATCTGCAGATGCCAACTAAATCTCTATCATGCAAAAATTAAACCATATGTGAACATGGTCCTGAAGCGCCGTCGTGTCCTGTGGGCCAAGGCTCATTTAAAATGGACTGTTTCAAAGTGGAAAAGTGTTCTATGGTCAGACGAGTCCAAATTTGACATTCTTGTTGGAAATCACGGATCAAATCTTCAGCAGCTGGAAACTTATATCTGGCAAGAATGGGACCAAATTCCAACACCAAAACTCCAGAAACGCATAACCTCGATGCCCAGATGTCTTCAAACTGTTTTGAAAAGAAGAGGAGATGCTACACCATGGTAAACAGGCCCCTGTCCCAACTATTTTGAGACCTGTAGCAGGCATCAAATTTGAAATGAGCTCATTTTGTGCATAAAATTGTAAAATTTCTCAGTTTAAACATTTGTTATGTTATCTATGTTCTATTGTGAATAAAATATTGGCTCATGTGATTTGAAAGTCTTTTAGTTTTCATTTTATTCAAATTTAAAAAACGTCCCAGCATTTCCGGAATTCGGGTTGTAAGTGTAAATAGCTATGGAGGCTATTTACACTAAGTGCAAATAGCTATAGATTATATTTACAATATGTTAAAATAGCAGGATTTTCTGCTGTTTATACTACTTATTGCAAATAGTGGCAATTATCTGCACCTCAGTATTGTAGTACATTATAAAACAGCATGCAATAATAAGTTATTGAGTGTAAATTTTAATTTTTTTAATCCCCATAAATCATAAGCAGTGTCTCAGAACAAGCCATTTGCAGAATCTTTACATTGTGACGTCACTTTGCACAGGCCCCATCCACGACTGTTGATGACATGTTTATCTGCACGCTAGAGCATTTAAAAGCAGCATTCAAGTAAGAAATGTCTTCTTATTAGAGCTAATGACATCATATAATTAAGATAAAGGAAAAATTAAATAGCCAAGCGAGCAAAACGACACAAAAGTTCTAATAGATAAATTTGTTAAATGATTCCCAATTATTTTTCACCATTTCTAGTATTTGAGTACAGGTTTTTGCATTTTTCAATATCAAGAGTATTGTAATTAGCAATTCGTTTAATTCTGAAGTGGACTTGCCATATGTGACAACATTATTTAAAGTTTCCAAATCCCTTAAGACATAACTGTGTTTAAATTAATTGTACATCATAAAAGCATTCTGAGATTTGAGAAGTGGTCTGCATCTCCTGCAATGCATCAGAACCATCCCTGTAAAAACTCACCATTCAAATGAATGCATGGCTTAGACAAACCATTTTTTTTTTACACTGAGAAAGTGAGAATGAATTATTCACATGGCCTTGGTGATGTGTTTTGTTTGTGTGTTGTCTAGCATTTACTAATTAAGGTTGATTGGAGCCAGAAAATATGAAGAAAGCAAGGATCTTTCTGTTATGCTGTGTTTTCATATGGAGGCATCATTTATATATATATATATATATATATATATATATATATATATATTTCTGTGAATATTTCAATTAATTCCCATTAACGTTTTCTTTTAATAATTCAGTACTCAGACAAAAATATATCCCTTTTTTTTATAAAAGTGACTATGTAAGTGATATTCACTAAATGAAATGACTAACTGCAGTATTCTGTTTATTTTCTGTACTGTACATATACAAATTGAAATTGAACATATTTTTTGAGGAATATAAGTGTTTACAATTTATTAGACAATTATGCATATTCATCTTTCATCACAATTTATTTTTTGAATCAGAGTCAAATACACTTTTAAAATACGAACTATTTAATTCACTGGAAAATGAAAATTCTGTCATTATCCTCAACAACTCACCCTCATGTGGTGGTCTTAGTGTAAAAGAAGAAATTTGAAAAATCTTAACACAGCTCTTTTCCCTTCATATTGACTATTAAGCACCAAACCAAAAAGTATTATAAAAGGATAAAAGCAATTTGATACGCAAATTGAAAACCTATTGTTGTCTCTTTTTTACCACCACTTTAGTCGGTTGAACATTTGTCTTTTTGCTGTGAAATGTTTGCAGATTTTTATGAGGTAAACGTAAGAATAATTCTTTATTGTTAGTTATTTTTAAGATGACCACTTACTGGATTGAAGCAACTTAGGTCTACTCTCTCTCTCTCTCTCTCTACACACACACACACACACACACACACACACACACATATATATATATATATATATATATATATATATATACTGTATTTAGAAAAATCATGTTAAAATGTATCAGATACATCAGGCCTTTGAGGAATGATTATTTGTATATCGCTCAATCCTCATTGTATTGTATTGTATTGTATTGTATTGCATTGCATTATATGTTTCCCCCACAATGATTAAAAACTACAGTAATCATAAGCATTTGATCATAAGCATTTAAATATCATCTTACTAAAATATATTATTGGGAGATATAGAGTGACTAATGATATATCTATGCATTTTATGTAAGTAGTCTGCTACACAGTTAAATATCCCATTGATTTACATTATAACAGATCAGAATTTCATCTCGCTTTTGACCATATAAATACCAGCAACTGCACTAAATGGCATACTTTCTTGAAAGGTTCAATAGTCTCTTCCAATTAAAAGAAGAAAAATAAATTTTTCTGACTATTTATTTCATATCAGGCTTTACAGGGTTAAATATACACTGAAGTTTAAGTATTCATGTCTAACACATGCCATAGGTGCTGAATTTAAAAGATTTACATACATTACTGAGTGAATATATGGCTTCAGAAGACTTGTATACCACACAAGTATTGCATTATATTCAATTTTTTGGTCTAAATAACGTTTGCCCTTGCCTGAAGGTGACGTGAAGCAAGTTTTTCTACTTTCAGTTCATCAAGTGAATTATGTTTCCATTGTTGCATCTTCAGTTAGAAAGACAATGCCAAGGCCAAGCTTTCAATCCCTTATACCGAGACCTAGAGCAGCAGAAAAAGGCTCCAATAATCATTTTTTCAAAGAGTCACACAAAAGCCAGAAGAAGGGCAGGCAATGCGCACTCGACGAGGCCTCCGGGTTGTGCAAAGGAAGAAAAGCTCCATTTACTCAACTTTGAATTGACAGTTCCTTCTTGTGTACACACTCGCATACAAACACAACACATCACTCAACCCGTGCCGTCCCTGCGCTAACCCTGATGGTCCATTAATGGACGGAAGCCATCAGGCCAGGTCGTTAAGCCAGTGGACGTGTGGGTGCCGGCCGAAGTGTGTTAGTGGTTGAGGGAGGGACCTGTGTGTTTGGCATCTGTTCCTTTATGTTCTGTGAACAGAGCGGCCTTGTGTTTGTATGCCTGTGTGCTGACCTTGAGCTAGACTGAAACAGCAGACACTGCTGCTTCTGAACGACCCTGAAAACCAGTGTGTGCGTAAGTGCATGTGTGTGTATATGAAAAAGAGAGAGAGAGAGAGAGTACTGAGAGAAATATCAGAGCAGCTTTCAAGCTCCTAGCTTTCAGAGAAACATTTTCTGTGTCTCAGGGTTGCAGTAAACTTCCAACAATCACACTATAAGTAAACCCTTTTGTATCTTTATCACACTGCAACATTTATAACACTTACATATAGTAGTGGTTCTCAACTGGTTAATCATGACCCAAAATTGGGTCACTGGTCTGTTCTGATGGGGGGCCATGAACGACAGGATAAAAAAATCAGCATAATTAACATAGCAAAATAAATAGGCTTGTCAGCTTCTATTTTTGATGTCAATCATTTCACAAATTGTTAGGCCTGTGCAGTTCATGGTAAAATGGCACTTTTTTGTCCTATGTATTCAGTTACTTACATTAACATGCAATTCATATGTATATGTTTGTGTGAATTTAAAAATGCTTAAAAAATGTTAGGATGCTGTCCTGCACTGTAAATAAATAAATAAATGCAGATGACTGGAGTATGTTTTACTAGAAAATACTATTTCAGTATTTCTGGTTTTAAAAAATCCTGTTTAATTGAATGTGTTTCTTGTCATTTCTTTCAAATTATTTGTGAATGAAAATGATTTCAGAGTAAATCCTAGTACTGTGAACCTATCCTACACCATTTTTTTTCCCCAGTGTGATATCATGGAAAAAAATGTATTATGTACTTTGACATCATCAATATTTTAACAAAACTGCTTTACTGCTTATTAATATTTGAAAAACTTTTGACATTTGTAAAAATAAATAAATAACTTACTTTGAAAAATATATATTTTTAAAAATTCTTAAAAACATATTTCTCACATTTATTCAAGGTGTGAAGAAAATATATTGAAAATCTGTCTTTTTCTTATAAAAGTTTTATTTAAAATGGTATAACAGCTTATAATTGTATAACAGTTTACGTAGGCTACAAAAATTCTATTTTTCATTCCTTTTCAAATGAACAAGATTTATCCTTCCTTTTCTTTACTGTGGACACTCTTATACATCCTTGACTCAAAAAATGTAAATAATAATACATTTTAAAATATTCAAAAATAAATACATTTAAATTGAGATTTTTGCTGTCTATGGCTGTCGTCCTTGTTCTGTGCACCAGGTTCCCTGTCAATCTATTTAAAATCTTGTCCTGAACATCCCTGTGACCTTCTTATCTCTCCTCTACTCGCATTACTCATGTCGTGCTCTGAAGCGCGGTGACTGACAACACTGCCCTCTTATCGGTGTCGGTAAAGGAAGAGGCAACCAAAGTGCTACTGGTCTTTTTCACGGTCACTGCCCTGTAGAATAAAGCTCTTTTTGCACAGCAACTGCACCTCGCAGATCGGCCAGCCAAGACAAACAAAGCGAAGGGCTGCAGTTTATTTATTTGCTGAGAATAATGACAGGTTAAAGGACTGAGGTCAACGCTCGATGTTTTTATCGTATTAATGAGGTTGTAGGAAGTTGTACCTCATGCAGTGAGAGAGACATGAAATAGAACAGTACATCAATTTTATACAACAGTTGTATAAAGAAGAACTTAACATCGAGTGACTAAAGCCCAGTTCAGACTACACAATTTTTTTGTTGGTTAGGAAAGTCACTCTCTGCGTTCCATTTGTTTCCATATGTCCTAATCCCTTCAAAGGATTTACCCTACGGAGTGAGAGCTTTGAAGGGTTGAAGGGTGTAGGGGACCAAACAACTGTTTCTTGAAGTGCCCTTCTGCGTCATCATCCCACGCCCACATGGAGGCGCCGTCATCATGGAAAGAATCAGCTCAAAGGATCATGGGGGCCCGAAGTTTCCATCAGTTGTACCCTTCGAAATCCTTCATTCCGAAGGGCACTTTGAAGTGGCCAGTTTTGAGCACTTCGGTTTGGAACGACCCTTCAATATGGCGGCCATGATTGTTTTAACTCCGAAGTGCCCTTCGGAGGGTTTGGATATCCCGTGATTATGCGATTTCCTCCCAAAATCTTGTTGTGTCGTGAACAAGAAACAGGTCAAGCCGCCTTTCCACTATCCGACAAGCGACAGACTGGAAGTCACTCATTTCCAGTGGAACGTAGTGCAGAAGCCGTGTGGAGTTCCGATCATATGCCTATGCGGAAATTTCGGATCTGATTTGAGCTTCAGATGTGTTCAAATATTTGAACTTCTGCGGCTAGACCATATGCGACCACCTGACCGGATGTGATGTATTCTAATCAAAACTGTGTGAGTGTGAAGTCAGAATTACCTATATTTTTCCCACTTTAACATTATTCTGTAAACACTTTTTCTGTAAAATGGCGATTTAGAATAATTATGGCAGAAAAAATTATTTTATAATTATTAATTTATTATTATTAAATCATTAACGTTGATTAGCCCCAAAAAACTATGTTTGGGGGTCATTTGTTTTGTGTCGATATATTCATATAATTCATTATATTCATTAAAGGGATAGTTCACCCAAAAATGAAAATTCTGTCATTAATTACTCACCCTCATGCCATTCCAAATCCATAAGACCTTCGTTCATCTTCAGAGCACAAATTAAGATATTTTTGATGCAATCCGAGAGCTCTCTGACCCTTTATAGACAGCAACACAACTGTAATGTTCCCAGGTCCAAAAATGTTGCAAGGACATCAGTAAAACAGTCCATGTGACATTAGGGGTTCAACCATAATTTTACGAAGCTATACAAGAATATTTTTTTGTGCGTAAAGAAAACAAAAATATCGACTTTATTCAACAACTCTTCTCCTCCTCATCCCGTCTGCTGTGGCATCCACTATGACACACTACACGAGATGAAATGATTGAATCTTGTGTCCCGACACCCATTGTCATTTACAAATGCCCATGACACCTTACAATTCTGACTTCTTTCTCACAATTCCCAATTTACATCGAATTTAGGGTTTTTTTTCTCTGAATTCTGAGTTTCCATCACACTATTCTGATTTTAGTTTCCATCACAGAAAAATTAGCTACATAAAAATTTAAAAAGATAATTGCGACTTTTTATTTCACAATTCTGACTTTTCTTGCATTTGAGAGTTTATGTGTGTGTGTGTGTGTATATACCGTGTGTGTATATACCGTACCGTTTTTTCTCTAAAAATATACTTGAGTAAGAGTAAAAGTACCCATTTTAAAATATACTCTAAAAGTATTAGTTACCCAAAAAAATGTACTCAAGTAAATGTAATGAAGTAAATGTAACTCGTTACTACCCACCTCTGATCAGAATAAAGTGTTAGCAGATTAATGCTAATGCTAATACTCTAATGACTGCTAGACATCTCCTTCACCAAAGTGCATGCAGAGACATTTTTTGGAGTTAGATCTAGATGTTTTTTTTACAGTGAGATCTGGATAATCCTTTGTCTCAAGGCCTCTCTATGTAGTGAAGGTCAAAAACTAGGAAGCGGAGAAAGCCTTGAAGTCCTCATTGACTAAGAAAGTGTGTGCTTTGTTCTTGCACTTCTCAATGTCACCTGGCAGGATAATCTACACTTCAGTTTCTTCTCCCTTTTTTTCCTTCATTTTCTGCTGTGTCTTCTGCTGATGTAATTACAAATAAAAGTGTGCTCCAAGGCTGCTGCAGAAACACAGATGTAAACTGTCTTTACATTTTGTACTTGAAATGCTGCATTTGTCTAAAGATGGGAACCTGTATGTATTAATTTATAAATTTACTTAAAATGTATCATTTATGAATTTATGTAAAAACAATAAGATCATAAAATATTACTATTAGAATTTTCAGCAGCCATAACTCCAGTCCTCAGTGTCACATGCCCCTTCAGAAATCACTTGAATATGTTCAAGAAACACCTTTTTTCTTATTATTATCAATGCTGAAAAAAGCTGTGCTTCTTAATATATTTGTGGAAATATATTTATATGATTTATTTATTTTGCATTTTGTTAATCTCCGAATACTTTGCAGAATGAAAAACAAAATGCAAATCTTTCTTAACATATAACTGTAGGAAGCTGTCCATTCATATTAATTTCAATGGCTGATCATGCATGATGAGACCAGGACTGTATATTAAGAAACTAAATATGATCCATTTTGCTTTCATTTCCATTTTAAAGTATCTGTTTCACGCGTCTCAGACTTGTCTGAGCCGACTGACAGAGCACAGGCCCAAACATGGCATCTAAACATAGTCTATCTCTTTTGTCTCTGCCTGCATCTTTGAAACATGAATCTGAGCTGTCACCTGTAATAAAACTCATTTGCTGAACTGAGGATATGAATAAGGATGGACAAGGTCAAGGTTGGCCGCTGACGGAGAGGGAGCTTTGTAGCATACAGTAACATGATTAGCTGATAGGATGTTACATAGGCCTTTATTCAAAGGCTTTTTTCTATATTCATATTCTCCCTCTTTCACTCTCTCATAAAAACGATGGCATGGAAATAAATACAGTGAGAGATTTGATTAAATTCTCCTTGAAGAAAGTGTTTCTATACATGCAGCCTTGAATATTCTCATACCCCTTTAGGACAAACGTATTGTAGACAGACCCGGCAAACACAAAAAATTGACAGTTTAAGGGAAAAACCTTTTAATGAGTCTGTTTCTCCTTTCAGGCACATCAAAGGCTTGATTTGACAGAGGAGAGAAAGAAAACATGGCTGTAATGAGAAGAACGAAAAAGGTGTCCTTCGGTTTGATTTGAGGTCTTCAGTCCTTGCTCTCCTCACCTTTGTGTTAATATCATCTTATGTCTCGGAAATTACTTTATGAACCTATAAAAGACACTTGGGGTTTTTTGCCAGATACGGTCTATTGGGTCACGTTGAAGGCTCAGACGTTTCCGCTCTGAATTATTTTCTCAGTATCCTTCTTTCCTTCATGCTGCTGATCTTTGTGGTCTCACTGGATTGCCAATGGAGTCCAAAGGAAATTGTAAGTATCCCCTTGGGATCAAGGCTGGACTTTTGTGCTTGAGTATCTGGATCCTCAAAGAACATTTACAGCCTCCAATTAACATACAACCTTCAAAAGCCATCAGTGAGTCTTAAACATGATGTCATGTGTTGTTTGTTATTGTTGTCATGTTTTGTTGCATGTTCATTTAGAGTGATGTGTTGCTTGCTTCAGTTGTAATCACAATTAAATATTCATACAAGAACATTTAATTAGGAGACACTACAATTATTACTTATTCTTTGGGTTTTAACTTGGGCCAGTAAACAACCACTCAGAACACCCAAGCAACCGCATAGCAACATGCTAAAAAAAAATCACTCAGAAAACCTTAGCAACCACATAGACAACCCTGGAAACCACTCACAACTATAGCATCAAAGCTGCGTTCATTCAGTGTCATAATGGAAGATGGAAGAGCAAGATGTGAAAAAAACAAACAAAAAAAAAAACTAGGGAGTTGAAATGGCAACCGAGCTAATGAGTCATCCTCTGCTGCCATCTACTGGTTATAATGGTAATTTCATGTAATTTTCGTTCTAAAAGTCTTTGTTTTCCGACACATTTTTAGGAATGAAAAGTGAATTCCACTGCACAGTTGAAGAGTCGAGGAATAATAAAGCTTTAAAATATAAGTGTTTAAATAATGTGTTCATGACTATAAAGGTAAGTTATCGATTATCAAGAATAGGGCCTACCATTATGATGTCCTTTACTAGCCTAAACAGTTAAGATAGTGTTTAGTTGTCAGCATTTAAAAGTTGTCTAGGTACTCTCTTGGGTTCAGCATATAAATGTACACACGTGGTCAGAATTGTTGGTACCCTTGGTAAATATGATCAAAGAAGGCTGTGAAAATAAATGTTCATTGTTAATCCTTTTGATCTTTTATTTTAAAAAATCACAAAAATCTAAACTTTCATTGGTGAATAAGAATTTAAAACGGGGGGAAATATCATTACGAAATAAATGTTTTTTTTCTCAAATACATGTTGGACACAATTACTGGTACCCCTACAAATTCTTATGAGTAAAATATATCTGAACTATATTCCCATTCATATTCACAATTTTGAGCACACCAGCGTGATTATGAACATGAAATTATACAGCCAAGGCTTCCTGTTTCACAGAAATATAAATAGGAGGGAAAACAAAGGCCAAATTCCAAATTAATCACCCATCACAATGAGAAAAACCTAAGAATATATTTCTGATGTGCAGCAAAAGATAACTGAGCTTCACAAATTAGAAAGCGGCTTTAAGAAAAGAGCTAGAGCAGTGAAAATTCCCATTTCCACCATCAGGGCAATAATTAAGAACTTCCAATCAACAGAAAATGTTATGAAACTGCCTGGAAGAGGACGTGTGTCTATATCGTCCTAATGCATGGTGAGAAGGAGAGTTTGAGTGGCCAAAGACTCTTCAAGGATCACAGCTGGAGAATTGCAGAAAAAGGTTACGTTCCGGGGTCAGAAAACCTTAAAAAAAAATGTTCAAACAGCACCTAAAAAAATCAAGAAAAGAAAATACTTTCACCAAAAAACAATCTCCAGCATATTCAGTTGTCAGACACGACTGGAACTTCAAATGGGACCGGCTTCTATGGTCAGATGTAACTAAAAAATGAGCTTTTTAGCAGCAAACACTCAAGATGGGTTTGGTGAACACAGGGATAAAAAGTACCCCATATGTACAATGTAATATACTGCTGTATTTTTGATGTCGTGGGCCTATATTTCTGCTGGAGGTCTGGACATCTTGTTTAGATACATGGCATCATGGATTCTATCAAATACCAACAGATAAAAAATCAATAAGTGACTGACTCTGTTAGAAATCTTATAATGGGCCATGTTTGGATCTTCCAACCGTACAATAATCCAAAAACAAACCTTAAAAACAACCCAAAAATGGGTCGCTGGGCACAAAACCAAGCTTCTGCTATGGCCATTCCAGTCCTCTGACCTGAACCCTGTAGAAAATGAGTGAGGTGAACTGAAGAGGAGAAGCACCTTCATGGAGCTGGGAATCTGAAGGATCTGGAGTGATTCTAGATGAAGGAATGGTCTCTGACCTCTCTGAGTTTGATCTCTTGTCAGGTGTTCTCTAACTTCATCAGGCATTATAGGAGAAAACTCCTATACTATTTTGGCAAATGGAGGTTTCAAAAATATTGAATAAAAAAGGGTACTGTTAAATGTGTCCAATGTGTATTAGAGAAAACATTTATTTCATAATGATATTTCCCCCCATTTTAAATTCTTATTCTCCAATGAAAGGTTAGATTTTTGTGAATTTTTTTAAATAATAGATCAAAAGGATTAACAATGCAGATTTATTTTCACAGCCTTCTTGATCATATTTACCAAGGGTACCAACAATTCTGACCATGTGTGTATAGTTGTTAATTGTCGTTAAATAACATGAAATTGAATGTTAATGGCACTATCATTATTTACGGTGATTGCAACTATTTTGTTTCTCCGCTTCTGACAAGAACGAGGCAAGAGAGGTTTCTGTGAGGTTCTCACGTGTCTCTACCTATAAAACAACAACAAATGACATTTCACCGGTGGTTTACGAGCTGGCTTATCCTTATGTTCCAGTTCCGTTCTAAACACATCCTTGAATCTTTTCATCACACTTTTGCTGGAGTCATTATTTCAAACTTTTCTTCAAGATAAATAAACCCTTTCACCTTTCTTAATATGCGGAGACAGGTCAGCAAGGCAGAGGAGAGATGTAAAGGCCCTCCATGTGAATGCTATTTCTTTGTGATTACTTGTTCAATTATTTTTCTGCCATCATTTGATTTAATGAGGGCCACATGAGAAGTTAAAAGTGACAAACAGGTCTTGGATGTAGACTAATTAGATCATGGCAGAGCGTGTGCATGTTTGGATCGGAGCTCTTTCAAGGCCTCAATGCAAATGATCAGAGGGGGCACTTTGTATCCCAAGTCCTTGGGCCAAACAAACAAACCCCTTATGGATTGAATCTGGCATCCTCAATCCCTTTTTAATGATCTGCCATATTTTTCTGCCATCCTTGATGTGTGAATTCTAATCAATAACATTTTCATTTATATGTATTAAACATGCCCTGTTTTACTTTGTTCATACAGTGTTTTTTTTACCTTTGTCTATTTGTCTGTCAAACAAAGAGAAAGCAAGATACAATTTGAACATTTTATTAAAAACAATAAACCATAATATAGAATACATTATATACAAATACACATATCTGACACACTTTTATAGTGCATTTCAAATTCAGCTGTAAACATATATATGTAGTGCAACTAATAAAATCAAATTCTCCATACGGTATAAAATTGTACCATTTTAAACCTGGCTTAAACATTTATTATTATACCATAAAGTGACATTTCAGAAGAATTGTGTGCATACTCATGTGCATTTTAATTTTTTGAAGTGGGAGGGGAAATTAAACGTTAAGCTGAACTCAGTCACTTAAAATTGAATTTTTGTTTAGTAATTTTTTTTTTTCTTTTTTCTTTTTTTTTTACAAAAAATTATAGTCAGCCAGGGGTGCGTTCCCAAAAGCATTGTTAGCTAACTATGGTCATTAATTCCATTGAACTCTATTGGTAATGACGGAACTTGGGACCATAGTTGCATTTAGGAAACGCACCCCAGATCTGACAAGTTCAACCCTACAGTAAAATGCAACAAAGAGCTGCATGGTCAAACAAAACCTTGTCAACACATACATGTTTCATTACAATGGCAGTGACTTATCGCTGCCCTCTGGTGGAAATTTAAAGCAACAGCCTTTGCCTTTTAAAGCTTCCTTACATATAGAATAATGTGTCTAAAAAACAAGCATGTAATTTCTCCTTAATAAATATAATTCACGCAATGATATATTAACATAAGATAATATATTCAACGTGCAAGTCCTTTTTCTGACACAGCAGAGGGTCACTTGTCCCATCATGCTGGTGTGGATGTCTTGAACTGGAGGAAGGTCCAGAACTTTGTAGGATGGAAGATTCGACTCCTGGCTGTCATTTGTGGTTTGCTGATGACCCTGTGATCCTGTTTGGATGGCATCTTGTATTCAGATATCCATCCTTCTCTATTCAAGTGCTCCATGGACACAGATACGCCTGATGAGATTTCCACCAGGCATATGGGATCCTTGGTTGTCTGAAGATGCTCGTCACATCCCATGCTCCACAGAGTAGATTCACAAAACATCTAAGGAAAGGGGAAAAAAAGAAGAAGAAGAGAAAAAAAAAAAAAAAAAAAAAAAAAAAAAAAGTTATTTGCACTGCTGTATGTGCAAGATATGTACTCTTTTAACCACCAGGTAGCAATGTGTTGCAAGCAAATAGTTATTTCTTTGAAACTAAACCTATCTCTAGGTGGCGCTCGGCGGCTGAGAAACCTAATCAAACATTGATCTGTATTAAATGTCAAAAAGTACAGTCGTTCAGATCTATTAATTTAAGCAACTGGCAACCGAAAAATAAACGGAACAGCCCCACAGGCTTCTTTATATATATAAAAAAAGGAGTTTTAAAAGTCCTTATTCAGATATCGCTGACTACAACGATTGGGCCAACCTAAACAGCGCACAGAATAGTAACAAGTCACATGTGACAACACCTTGCTTATTTTTAAAAAATACATTTAAATAAGACTGGCACATTTTAATAGACACTGAATTAAAAACAAACCATGAAAAATACGTTTGTTCAGTTTTAGACATCAATTATAAAAAGCAGCTTATTGCTAGTAAATACAGCTTATCTTCAGACACCTGTTTCAGGGCCATGAGGGCAAATTTATTATAAAATCTATGGTTTTTACCAGAAGTAGACTATCGTTAGCGATTGACTTCAGACTATCGCGAACTAACCTATGCTGACAAAAATGCCAAGTAGGCGGCTCTCTAGGTTATAAAAAGAATGATTTTGCCTAATTTCCACTGACCTACTTTAAGAACTTTGCATCTGGTAGTGGACGCTTTCGCTATTTGCATAAAAAGGAAAAGAACAGAAGCTTGAAAAACAATCACATCTTACCTTGATTTCGTCTTCTTGATTTCGCCTCGTTTGTCTGTCGGTCAATGTTTATCTGCCGTTAGCACACGCAGCTTTTATACGAGATTTTACTGCACCTGTATGTAGATTCCCAACACAATTATCCGTAAAAAGGTGGAATAGAAAGTCCAAAGGTCTTCTGTAAACTCTTAAACGTGTCTTCTTAAGGTGCTTTCTCGAGGATATGCCGCAACTTACTCCAGTGCAATGACTGACACACTCAAGCACTAGCAGCGGCTTTTATTGCAGTTCTTACTAGAGGAGTTTCCACGGAAGTTTCCCTGAACTTCCAAATATTTCAGATTCTTCTTCTATTATCCTCCTCATTTCCAAGATGAAAAAAAAATCATTTAAACATTTGCAATAATGTTTTTCTGACATAAACTGTGTAGGCCTATATAAATAGAGACATATACAGTGACAATCTGTCATGACAGATATAGGTTACAAAGACATTTCAGGTAAACATGGTACAACTAAAACAAAATCTGATATTATTTCTGCCAAAAGAAAAAAAGACCAGTGACCAGTCAATAGGTTATAAGTACAACAAAATTGTTGCAATTAATAAATAAATATATAAATAAAAAATAAATCAAATAAATCAATGATGTTTGGAATGAAGAGGTTTAAGTCAATTAAAATGTCCAAACATAGTAGATAGATAATAATGTGGTATGTTCCCTCATATCAAAATGTAAATAAAATTTTGAAATATATAAAGCACATTTTTATATTTTTTGTGTACTCAGGGAATCTGTCACTCCAGTTACATGACAAATATCACAAAGACATTGGTACTAAATAGATATTAAATAATTCAGAATTGCTCTCATTTAGTCTTAAGTGTTTTGTTGCACTCTTGTTTATAGGACTGGTTATGCACTGTACTTTCCATCACAGACAACATATTCTATTGGTGGTGGATAAAGTGAAAGAGAAAGTATTTTAAACACAACAACACTGTAGGGCTAAGGTTAAGAGAGGTCATGATTTTTCTTCAGAAAATAAAAGAGCATCAAAAGATTGACTAAAACATTTAATTCGTGCTCTGTCTGTTTAACAGGTTTAATGGGTTAGAGTATACAAGGGAATTTATATTGGACATGAAGTTCGCATATTTGCAAACTTTTAACATTAAATGCATCCCTGTTCCCCTTGAGTGGGCAATGAGGTCTTTATGTTTGGATGTGTGTGTGCATGCATTAATGTATGTAAAAGAGTATGGTTGAGTGGGAGTGTCTGTGTATGTAGATGGATCTGGATGAGACTACATAATCTACACACCACAATTTAAAGAGCATCTTCTGCTCAGTGTGGATAATATACAGAGTACAACTTTGGGATTACAACAGCTGGTTTGGAGAAATGGTATGTGCAAAACTTTGTGTGTGTATGTGTTTATATACCTACATATAATTTTTTTTTTTTTTTTACTTACTTAAAAAAAATCATTAAACATTTAAATGTAAATGCTTTCTCTAGTATACAGCAATGTATTTCAGCACTTTCCAACTAACATTGTTTTTCTCACAGTACGGCTTTATTAATACATGTCTGAAGTCACTGGTCATTGAAAGGTTTGGAGAAGAGACATGGGAAAAATTGAGGTGTGTATAACACATGTAATGTTTAAAGAAATCATGGATGGTTTTGTGGTTTGTTTCAACTAAATAAAATTTTTCCCAGATTAATGGCTGGGGTCCAAGAGACATTTATGACCTATGAAATCTACGACGATGTCATCACTCTTCGTTTAGTGCAAGAGGCTTGTAAAATGCTGGGTGAGTATCATTTTGTACTTTGTACAGTGAGGAAGAAAATATTTTGATCCCCTGCTGATTTTGTACGTTTGCCCACTGACAAAGAAATGATCAGTCTATAATTTTAATGGTAGGTTTATTTGAACAGTGAGAGACAGAATAACAACAAAAAAATCCAGAAAAACGCATTTCAGAAAAGTTATAAATTGATTTGTATATTAATGAGTGAAATAAGTGTTTGACCCCTTCACAAAACATGACTTAGAACTTGGTAGCAAAACCCTTGTTGGCAATCACAGAGGTCAGACGTTTCTTGTAGTTGGCCACCAGGTTTGCACACATCTCAGGAGGGATTTTGTCCCACTCCTCTGCAGATCCTCTCCAAGTCTTTAAGGTTTCGAGGCTGACGTTTGGCAACTTGAACCTTCAGCTCCCTCCACAGATTTTCTATGGGATTAAGGTCTGGAGACTGGCTAGGCCACTCCAGGACCTTAATGTGCTTCTTCTTGAGCCTCTCCTTTGTTGCCTTGGCCGTGTGTTTTGGGTCATTGTCATGCTGGAATACCCATCCACGACCCATTTTCAATGCCCTGGCCCGGACGGTAAACGGCCCCATCATCGTCCCTTTGATGCGGTGCAGTTGTCCTGTCCCCTTAGCAGAAAAACACCCCCAAAGCATAATGTTTCCACTTCCATGTTTGATGGTGGGGATGGTGTTCTTGGGGTCATAGGCAGCATTCCTCCTCCTCCAAACATGGCGAGTTGAGTTGATGCCAGAGAGCTTGATTTTGGTCTCATCTGACCACAACACTTTCACCCAGTTCTCCTCTAAATCATTGGCAAACTTCAGACGGGCATGTACATGTGCTTTCTTGAGCAGGGGGACCTTTCGGGGGCTGCAGGATTTCAGTCCTTCACGGCGTAGTGTGTTACCAATTTTTTTTCTTGGTGACTATGGTCCCAGCTGCCTTGAGATCATTGACAAGATCCTCCCGTGTAGTTCTGGGCTGATTCCTCACCGTTCTCATGATCATTGAAACTCCACGAGGTGAGATCTTGCATGGAGCCCCAGACCGAGGGAGATTGACAGTTAATTTGTGTAAATCGCACCAACTGTTGTCACCTTCTCACCAAGCTGCTTGGCGATGGTCTTGTAGCCCATTCCAGCCTTGTGTAGGTCTACAATCTTGTCCCTGACATCCTTGGACAACTCTTTGGTCTTGGCCATGGTGGAGAGTTTGGAATCTGATTGATTGATTGCTTCTGTGGACAGGCTGTCTTTTATACAGGTAACAAACTGAGATTAGGAGCACTCCCTTTAAGAGAGTGCTCCTAATCTCAGCTCCTTGCCTGTATCTCAGCTCCTTGCCTTGCCAAAAGACAGCTGGGAGCCAGAAGTCTTGCTGATTGATATCGGATCAAATACTTATTTCACTCATTAAAATGAAAATCAATTTATAACTTTTTCGAAATGCGCTTTTCTGGATTTTTTTGTTATTCTGTCTCTCACTGTTCAAATAAACCTACCATTAAAATTATAGACTGATCATTTCTTTGTCAGTGGGCAAACGTACAAAATCAGTAGGGGATCAAATAATTTTTTCCCTACTGTAGTACAAATCACAGGATGCCAATGTACCCTTTATCTGAAAGGCATTTTTAGATCTGAATGTATTTATTTGTCCTTGGGTTCATGTCTGTCTGCATGTTTATTTCCTTTAACGGTTGGTTAGGGACTTTGTTTAATTCATCAGAATGTTTCACTTCTTTAAAAGGCTTATTTTTGTTAGGATCCACTTTTGAATGTCTGTCATTGTATGAAACATTTGAGGAAAAAAAACAGAGAGAGTAGACTGTGATAGCCTCAAAGTTATCTCGTATTCACAATGTCCTTGGGGACTTGCAGACATTGATCAAAGTATCTGAGAGAGTGCTAACAATGTCCCTGCTGAGAATAGTTCACTGGGCATCACGACGGTTGATGTCCTAACCTGTCTTCCAATCTGTCCCTGAGAGCGAGTGGCCAAGGACAGGTGTGAATCTCTGAGTGAGTCACACACCTGAACTCCACTCAGCTGGTCTCAAAACAACCTGGACATAAGTAAAATTGGAAAGAGAAATTGAATTGCAGTCTTAATGGAATAGTTTGCTGAAAAAGTACTTGCTGTCAGGTCACCCAAAATGTAGATGAGTTTGTTTCTTCATTTCGAACAGATTTGGAGAAATGTAGCATGATATCACTTGCTCACCGATGGATCCTCTGCAGTGAATGGGTGCTGTTTGCTGTCCAAACAGCTGATAAAAACATCACAATAATGCACAAGTAATCCACACGACTCCAGTCCATCAATGAACACCTTGTGAAGCTAAAAGTGTGATTTATAGTAAACAAATCCATCAGACATTTTTTAACTTCAAATTGTTGCTTCTTACTAAAATACTTGTCCTTTATCCATAATATTGCTTTCTCCAGTTCAAAAGTTGCCTTGTCTGAGTCAGGAGAGAAATATACACGTTTACAAGTGAAAACAGTTCTGAACAAATGTGTTGGTGGTTTTGGTTTTGGATGTGAAAACACAATGGGACTTTTTCACTGGAGGAAGCTTTATTACATATTATGGACTCATATTTTGGTCAGAAGCAATGGTTCTTAGTTAAAACGACTTGATGGATTTATTTCTTACAAACACGAAACATGTCACTTTACAAAATGTTAACTGATATTGTGATGTTTTATCAGCTGTTTTATCAGGATGCTCATTCTGACGGCACCCATTCACTGCAGAGGATCCACTGGTAAAAAAGCAAGTGATGTGCTTGAGCCAATGTTTTTTTGAGGGGTTTTTTTTTGGGGCGGGGTTGGTTAGCTACTCGTTTAATGTAATTTTTCTGCTTTGAAACTTATATGTTCTTCTATGTGTCTTCTAGATGTCTCCTCCGAGGTGGTTTTGAAGCTTTTTGGAGAGTACTTTTTCAGCTTTTGTAAGATGTCCGGATATGACACTATGCTGCGAACACTCGGTGGAAACCTGGTGGAATTCATTGAAAATCTTGATGCTCTACACAGTTATTTGGCATTATCTTATGAGGTCAGAATACTTTTAATGCTTCTCAAAATGTCACATTGTCTTTGTAATCCTAAAGACATCTATCAAGCAAATGTTTACATAGAAAAACAACAAAAATGCAGTGCTGTGGAACACGAAATGTGAATTGATTCTTACGTCATAACATCATCACATACAGTGGTGTTATATTAAAAATGAATCCTAGTCCAAGTGCAGTTAACACTTTTGATTTTATACTTGCTACAAATTTTACAATGACATTTGGCTTAATGTTGGCTCAGTGTTTTGTTTGCAGAGTATATATGAAATATGGAACTGTGAACTTTATTATGGTTTGTAAAATGACGCGCCTTTTTTTTAGGCCATGAATGCTCCGTCCTTTCGTGTGGAGCGAATGGATGATGGCCGA
>JAFVLL020038756.1:32500-50892 GCA_021397915.2 Tor tambroides
ACGAATTGGTTTATTGTCAATCTAGATAAGAGTAGGCCTGCACACCGGTTCAGTTTTGGCTGGTGTTGTAGGTGAGAAGATGCCACGCTATTGCTTATTTGGAGACACGGTCAACACAGCCTCGCGGATGGAGAGCCACGGAGTTCCTGATCACATACACCTGAGCCCCTTCACATACAGGTGAACACTAGTTTTCCAAATGGTTTTGTCACATGGCCTAAATATACATTTATTTTAGTACAAAAGATTTCTATTTCACATAAATGATGTTCTTTTTAAAATTTTATTCATTAAAGAATCCTAAAAATGTATGGTTTTTATATGTATGATTTCCTAATGATTGATAATAATAAGAAATGTTTCTTAGGCATCCTATCAGCATATTAGAATGATTCCTGAAGAATCATGTGACACTGAAGACCGGAGTAATGATGCTGAAAATTCAGCTTTGCCATCACAGGAATAAATTATATTCAATTTATTATGATAGAAATATATGTTTTAAATTGTAATCATATTTTACAGTATTACTGTATTGTTGACCAATTAAATGCAGCCTGAGTGAGCATAAGAGACTTGTGGGGTCTTGATAAGTTCTGTGGGTGAAGTCACTGAAATCCTTGAGCTAAAACCAGTTCTAAGAAAAGCACTAAACTGAATTCATCGCTTCCTGTCCACAGTGTGTTAAAGCACAAAGGAATCTTTGAGATCGCTGAGAGGGGTGAGATCGAGGTGAAAGGCAAAGGCCCGATGCAAACATACTTCCTGCTGAAGAACCTCCAAAAGAGTGATGAACAGATCATGGGTTTGGTCGATGGAGAGACCTGCGTGTACCAGGAAGACCTGGAGGACGTGATGGATGTCCAAAACGGTGAGAAAACTCTTTCTGCTTAGTAACAGCTTTGTTTTGCCTTACATGCTCACCAAATAAAAAAATACAGAAAAATACAGTAGTATTGTGTCTTGAAGTATTTTGAAATGTAATTTATTTCTGTGATTTGAGCAGCTATTACACCAGTCGTAGTATCACATAATCTTTCAGAAATCATACTAATATGATGATTTGGTGCTCAAGAAACATTTTATATTAGTATCAATGTTAACATCAGTTGTGTTGCCTAATATTTAGTCACATATGATTTTGTTGAAACTATCATTTGCACAGAAGTAAGTCCTGAAGGCACAGACGGTGGGCAGAAAGAGGAACAGAAAAAGGAGGAAGAAGGTGACAACCAGAAAAATCACACATCATCACCATCTCTCTGTCCAGGCAAAATCTCCCCCAATCATTTAATTCAGTTCGATGTAACGCCAGCGTACGAAAGCCCCACTGATTTCAAACATCTACACAATGGTCTTCATTCAGACAGCATGAGTACCAAGATCTGCTCGATACTTTAGTCCAACATCACCGAATTAAACCCAATTTTAAGAAGACTGAATTTCAAGCTTGCCATTCAAAGGGCCAGTAACACAAATCAACAGCCGTAATCTAAAACTCGCAGTACCACGTGCTCTGTGCAGTGTATAATGACTGTTTTTCCCAGCTCTCCAAGAAACAGTGGGGGATTTCTACTTTGTGGACACAGATTTGTCATCTGGGAAAGGCAAGTCTCTATACCGATTCCCAGTGCTCCTCGGGCAGCCCGGCTTCATTTGCACCTGCTGGTTGCCCCGCTGGTGATGGCCGGCAGTAGAACCACCCCAGAAGAAAGCTAATCTCCCTCTAGAGAAATTAATCACTTATTATGAACTGTTTTCATGTGGAAATCAGATGGCGAACACAGATGACCAGAGGTAGATAAACATATGGTTGCTATATAACGATCAAATTTTGTGTTAGGTAACAGGGGAACTAATTATTCACTGTGCCCAACAACACGCAATCTGTGACTATGCATGAAAATGTTATATTGTACTATTAATTCTCCCTTTACTTCTACCACATGATTACAGTGGATGTCTAATTGAAAAAAAAGTTTAACTAATACTTATGAAAACTTCTAGATCACATTTCAGTGATTAAACAGTGATTTTATAAATGTGATTATGTAAATGTGTTTTGCATCATAAATTAGTAAACAACACTGATTTCCCAGTGAGTAAAAAAAAAAAAGTCAAGTCATCATGGACTGCATGAAAGTATTTCATTTGTATTATTAATTCTCTCTTTGCCTCTGTGTTCGATAAAACATGATTACAGAGATTAAACATTTTAAAAAACACCCTCATACTTATGAAACCCACTTAGATTTTTGGAGATAAAAGAAATAATTATCTTGCTATAGCTTTTTAATCATTTTTTCCAAACATTACAATAATTAAAGGATCAAATTCCTCCATGCGAAGAATTAAGGCAAAAACAATTTTGGGGGGAAATTCTAGAGACATACAAAAATAAATAAATGTATTCTGCAGCATAAACTAATGAACAACATTGCATGCCGAGTGAATAAAAAAACCAAACTGTCAAAGTCAATGTCAGCACGTATCAACCCCTTGGCACAGCAACAAAAACCTTTTCATCAAGGTTCCCATTTAACAAAGGCAACTGCACAACACGTTAGAAATCCAGTACAAACATCTTCAACTCTTCACTGAAGGGATACAGCAATAATCATTTATGACAAAAAAGGAGAAACATCTTAGCATCAAGGCAAACGAATATCTTAAAATACCTGGAAGAGTATAAACATTCAAATCAGACTACCGTTTTCTTCATAATCTGTTTTTATAAAGTGCCACCGAATTCTTCTTCATCAGGAAATACAACAATACTTTGTAAAATCCATCTACTGTATATAACGCTGCAATCTTTGACTGCATAGCAGTATGAGTTTTCCTTATATTCCCCATCTCATAAGCCGTCTCACGTGGTTCAGAGGGAAAGGTCAGATTCCGGAGTGTCAGTTTCCGACAGGAACTTTGTGCTCGTTCCAACCTCTTCTGGGATACTTGGAGTGGAGTCACCGTTAATGTTGGCTCTGTGGAACATCAGGCCTGTGAAAAACACAAGAGGCGCAGGGATCACTTTTTTATGCTGGACTCCATTAACAGCATTAGTTGCTTCAAGATTCAGTGACTGCACCAGCAACAACATCTGGTGCAAACTAAAGGTTTAGGTGACTCAGGAATTGAATTTGTTCTGTGTGTGGGCACAGCGTCAGATACTAATGTGTGTGTGTGTGTCTGTGTGAGACTTACGCTCCATCTCCTCGGCCCCTCTGTCGCTGTGAGCTTCTGTATCGGAGCATGTCCGCGTCCGCCTCTGGGAGGACTTCTGCAAGGCCATGCTCTCTTTTGGCAAGCTCGACCTTGAAGGAAAACAGCACCTGTATTTATAGGCACTCAGAAAATAACAGCATAAGCTGTCTGGACCAAAAACAAGAAGTCTGTGTTGTGTAAACATTTTGTACCTTTCATAATTGTAGGTACCAGGATGGCTGATTGAGCGCTTCATCTAAACAATAAGCCAAAAATAAAAAAGAGAGAGAGAGAAAATTTTCAGGTGAAGTACCAAAATTACCAAAACTAAAATGAAAACTGAAAATATAAAAATAAAAGCTTATTCAAAATATTGATAAATACTTTAATAGTATCAAATATATATAATACTAAAATAACATATCATACATTTTACTAGTAAGTAAGTGAGCAAAGAATGTGTCCAAGTCATATTTCTCAACAAAATCATAAAATAAAGAAAAAAGGCGGGATATTTTCCTCCAGTTCTCATTACTGTGATGTAAAAAATATTCTCATTACAATAATGTGAACAATATTTGAGATAATCACAATATGGGGTGAAAATGTACTTAATTATTTGATTTATTCATTTAATTGTCATGAAAATAATGCACAATGTAAAGAGTCAAAAACAAGCTACATATCCTTTATGTTAAATATAAGTTTTTTTTTTCCATTGATTTTGGGGTCAAACATGAGTTGGGCATGTCTGTAAAATTCACCCAAATAACTTGCTATTAAAAAATGCCATACAAACTAATAGAAATAAGAACTACTAATAAAAATAGAAAATTGCATGTGATGCTTGTGTCTTTACCCGAGACATTTGGACGGGAGAGGGGGACACAGGGGACATTATGGTATCAGACGGACTGGATTGCAACATATCAGTCTTAAACTTGGAATTAGCAATTTTCATACATTCTTCCAGTGTTTTGATGAAGGTTTCACAGGTGGCACTCAGTAATGAGGACGCCTCGTTCCTCGTCTGGGAAAAACAGAAGAAAATACGACGATTCAGTTTAAAGCAGTGGATTTCTATGATGATAACCTTTTTATATCACACCCACCCAACTGCAATAATTACTGTAGTTTGAATGAAAAACAGCTAACCTCAGTGCTGGCCACCGTCGACTCTCCTTCCTGTTCCACTGACTCCTGAATAGTGTGCACTTGCTGCATTAGTAAGTCACAGTACAGGCGCAGCTCTGACATCTTGGTTTTAAGGGATTCTGTGGTTTCTGTTAACTCTGCAAAAACCCGTTAGGAGAGGAAATGCAACTGTTAATGGGCCTTGATATTGCTTAGCAGTCAAGATTACTGATGCACAACTAGGAAACATGAATACAGTATATGAAAGACTTTTGTCTCTTACTATATATATAGCATTCTTATTATTACATCTAGGTACATACATATTTTGTATTTGTTTTTATCAGCATATCATTCTATTCTAAAAAAAAAAACATAATGATAATACAGTATTAAATATAATATATTTAAGGGGATAGTTCACCCAAAAATTAAAATTCTGTCATTAATTACTCACCCTCATGTCATTCTAAACCCGTAAGACCTTTGTTCAAATTAAGATATTTTTGATGAAATTCGAGGGCTTTCTGACCCTGCATAGACAGCAACACAACTGACACGTTCAAGGCCCAGAAAGGTTGTAAGGACATCATTAAAATAGTCAGTGGTTCAATCTTAATTTTATGAAGATACTTTTTGTGCACAATGAAAAGTTTATAAAAAATTACAACTAATAATTATAACTAATATTAGTTTATGAACATCTGTGGAGATCAAAAACAATTATGAAAATATCAGTATTTTAAAGTGTAACCAAATATTTTACTGTGTGTTGAATCTTGTGCTATGACAAGAAGGCAAAAGAGCATAATAAAAAAAGATATAAAAATAAAAAAAAGCCCACCCCTCTCTTTTTTGGTTCTAGTGTCAATGAGTCCAGCTTTGGAGCTTCCCAGAGCCACCAGCCACTTCTGCCTCTCCGCTGCATTCACTGCCTTCACGTAAAAATGCTGCTCTCCTGGTATGATCAGCTCCAGGCGAGTGTTGTCAGTAGGGTGAACTGGAGCAAACACAAGGAAGTCAAAAATGACATAATAACCAGTTTAATATGTCATAGGGATGGAAGGAAGATTTTGCAGATGAGATAAACAATCTTAAATCTCACCTTTAATTTCACATACTGACATCTTAATACTGCCTTTGCTACCTTTGCACACATCATCTTGTGAATCATAGTATGAAATAATGCCATTGTCCAGCACAAACCACCTTGGCTGCCATCCTGTCATAAAACAAAGTATTATCAGATGACAAAACGCATAAAAAACGCAACTTCTACACTTTCTGAACCTGAAGTATGTAACATCACATGACACGACGGGAAGTTTGACATAGGACATAATGAGCTATATTACTCTCACTCAACATGGACGTTCGGATAGCACAGAGTATTTCAGAAAAGAAGCAATGCAAAAAGCAATACAACACAAAACAACCAAATTGCATACATCAGCAGCTCTCTGTCATAGACATCATGAGACAGATCTTGTGCTACTTGCAGGGCTGTCTGACTGCAGCTCAAGTGTCTATATGTCCGTATGTCCATTCACTCTTACCTGTCATATAGTTTGTCCATTTGTAAAGCACGCCTTCCATTATTCTCCAAGCAGAAACCCCAGTGAAAAACACTTTAAAGCAGCTTTAACAGAGCTTGCACCAGGCAGCTGCTTGTTTGCCCCTTTTACAGGCTAATAAGCATGCTAGCATGCTCCAGGCTAACTCAAAGATCCCCAGCTACTCATGATTATGTCAAAAGAACGGGCGCATCGTAAGGACAAGGAAAAATAAACATTCGCTTTCACGGTCATTTCTGTGGAGACGGCGCGCCGCTCATGCTGGGAGATTCTGCTAAAGGAAGACGGCGCAAGATTAAGGATGAGATCACTGTTTACAGACTGAACCGGAAGAGGCGTTTATTTAGAGATTCTTCGCTGTCTAGCCACTTCACTCTAATATGGAAACGACGATGAAAGCCATTCGAAGGCACTACATACTAATTACAGAAGTCAAATGTTTTTGCAAATGATGGTGTTTTGTAAAATTAGAGTTATTTTATCTTTTTGAATGACTAAGTATTATTATTATTATTATTATTATTATTATTATTGCCGCAGGCAAAAATAATAAGGCAAAAATTTCAGGTTTTACTATCCTTGTACACACACACACACACACACACACACACATTTAAAAAGGCAATTTAAGACATACAACCTATAATATAACTAATGTTTATCAAAGGTATACAGACAATATTTAGTATATTTACTCTACGAATAAACTTGAACTGGAAGCAATTAAATATCGTCTAACGTTTGTCGAATTCAAGTAACCAGTTAAAGAAGCTGACGAGTAACACGTGACACCTCAACGCGGAAGAACATGTAAAGCGGACGATTCTGTCATATTAGAAACTTCTTGGTCACACTTCCTAGAGCCCAGCGTAAATAAGCTGATTAAACGGGGGAGATGGCCGGCGAAACAGAAGATGAGATCCCTGGTAAAATATTATGTGCAGCATTAGGGTTCAAAAGTGTAAACTGTTTTGTTATTTCCAGTTGCGACACGTGTGTTTCTTTAACTCTATTGACAGTTTATGATTAGCCTGCAGGATATATAACGGTGCTAAGTTACATAGTGGAAGAGAATGATGTACTATGTAAACATGCCTTAACTGCTTTTATGCACTGCTAATACTATATTTCTCAGGGTTTATAAATGTAAATGGCTGCTTGTTTTGTATTTTATTCACTGAACACTCTGTGCCGCGCTTTCATTGACGCCTGTGGCTACATGTCGCCAAGGCAACCACGCCATGTGGTCACGCCTCTCTCTCTCTCTCTCTCTCTCTCTCTCCCTGTTCTATGAAGTAAACAATTAATTTTAACCATATGAATATGTATAGGTACAAATAACCAGAAACTTCAACTAAAATCATTACATATTACAACGCAATATGGCGTAATACTGTATGATTTTGTGATAAAAACAGCTTGTTTTTGATAATAACAGTCATCTGAATAATCTCACAAAGATAAACCACCAAGATGGCGACATTAAATCTGTCTGTCTGCATTGTTCTGTTTTTTTTTTAGAATCCGGAGCCGTCTTCACTTTTGGAAAGAGTAAATTCGCAGATAATGCCCCCAGTAAATTCTGGTTAAAAAATGATGTACCTTTGAGAATTGCCTGTGGAGATGAGCACACAGCACTGGTGACTGGTATGATTTATGATTTTAATGGTGGATATTGGTAAGTACAGTCTTATTCCATTATTTTGTGCATTCATCCTGTCACTATTGTGTTTAGAAAATGGGAAGCTGTTTATGTTTGGCAGCAATAACTGGGGACAGCTGGGCCTCGGAACAAAAACCACTGTGAATAAACCCACTTGTGTGAGAGGTAGGACAGACTGTCAGTCAAAGAGACAGCAGTACTGAGTATTTTCTGCCATCCACAGCTGATAAATCACTTACACAGACACATTTCCCATGCTGTCACACACATTTAGCTGTTTGGGTATGATATTTGTCAGATAATAAAGATGAGTGATTTTGAATTATTCAGCAATAATAAATTGTTTGACACACAAAATTACATGTTGCTAAGTAGCTGTAAGAAATTGAGATATTTTCAAGACAAAGCCATCGATTGTCTTAATCCCGATCTGGAGTGGTCCATAATCTGCATTAATCTGGAAAGCAGAAAGAAGTACAATTTTTCAGTATTTTAGCAAAGTTAATTGTTAAAACTAAATAAATAAATAAGTAAACAAAGATATGTATGTATGTATGTATGTATGTGTGTGTGTGTGTGTGTGTGTGTGTATATATATATACATATATATATATATATATATATGTATATGTATGTATGTATGTATGTATGTATGTACACAGTGGTCAGAATTGTTGGTACCTTTGGTAAATATGATCAAAGAAGGCTGTGAAAATAAATGTGCATTGTTAATCTTTTTGATCTTTTATTTAAAAAAAAAAAATGTAAAAAACCTAAGCTTTCATTGGAGAATAAGAAATTAAAATGGGGGGGGGGGGGATATCATTATGAAATATATGTTTTTTCTCAAATACATGTTGGACACAATTACTGGTACCCCTAGAAATTCTTATGAGTAAAATATATCTGAAATATATTCCTATTCATATTCACAAATTTGAGCACACCAGCGTGATTATGAACATGAAATTATCCAGCCATGGCTTCCTGTTTCACAGAAATATAAACAGGATGGAAAACAAAGCCCAAATTCCCTTAATCATCCATTACAAAGAGAAAAACCAAAGAATATATTTCTGATGTGCAGCAAAAGATAATTCAGCTTCACAAATTAATGAAGTGGCTTTAAGAAAAGAGCAAGAGCAGTGAAAATTCCCTTTTCCACCATCAGGGCAATAATTAAGAATTTCCAAACAACATAAAATGTTAGGAAACTGCCTGGAAGAGGACGTGTGTCTATATCGTCCTAATGCATGGTGAGAAGGAGAGTTTGAGTGGCTAAAGACTCTCCAAGACCACAGCTGGAGAATTGCATAAAATAGAGTCTCAAGGTCAGAAAACCTTAAAAAAAATTGTCAAACAGCACCTACATCACCACATGTTGTTCGGGAGGGTCTCAAGAAAAATTCTCCTAGCTCATCCAAAAACAAACTCCAGCATATTCAGTTGTCAGACACGACGGGAACTTCAAATGGGACTGGCTTCTATTGTCAGATGAAACTAAAAAATGAGCTTTTTAGCAGCAAACACTCAAGATGGGTTTGGTGCACACAGGGATAAAAGTACCCCATGTGTACAATGAAATATACTGCTGTATTTTTGATGTTGTGGGCCTATATTTCTGCTGGAGGTCCTGGACCTCTTGTTTGAGCGCATCATGGATTCTATCAAATAACAACAGATAAAAAAAAATCAGTAAGTGACTAACTCTGTTAGAAATCTTATAATGGGCCATGTTTGGATCTTCCAACCGGACAATAATCCAAACACAAACCTCAAAAACAACACAAAAATGGGTCACTGAGCACAAAACCAAGCTTCTGCTATGGCCATTCCAGTCCTCTGACCTGCACCCTGTAGAAAATGAGTGAGGTGAACTGAAGAGAAGATGCACCATCATGGAGCTGGGAATCTGAAGGATCTGGAGTGATTCTAGATGAAGGAATGGTATCTGATCTCTTGTCAGGTGTTCTCTAACCTCATCAGGCATTATAGGAGAAAATTTAGAGCTGTTAAACTGCCAAATGGAGGTTTCAAAAAGTATTGAATAAAAGGGTGCCGTTAATTGTGTCCAATGTGTATTAAAGAAAAACATTTATTTCATAATGATATTTCCCCCTATTTCAAATTCTTATTCTCCAATGAAAGTTTAGATTTTTGTGAATTTTTTAAATAATAGCTCAAAAGGATTAACAATGCAGATTTATTTCCACAGCCTTCTTTGATCATATTTACCAGGGGTACCAACAATTCTGACCACGTGTGTATATGTGTGTGTGTGTATATATAAATATATATATATATACACACACACACACACACACACACACAATATAATATATATAATATATAATTTTACTTTTTTTTTCAGCAAGAATAAATTGCATTCAACATTTTTCTGACATGCTCAGACTGTATTTGTTTTCTTAAAGCCCTAAAATCAGAGCGAGTGAAGCTTGCAGCCTGTGGAAGAACTCACACACTTGTTTATACATGTAAGTTTTATGCAAACATGACAGAATAGTTGCTTTATGCTTTTGAGTCTAGTACTTCAGTGCCTTTTTTAAAAAGGTGTAATGTGTTTTCTCTTTCGTCTTAATTATTTACATATTTTCTCATTTATTTACTTATTCCAGAATTTATTTACTTAGTCGAGCCAGAAGTTGACACGGCAAACCAAGGCGAACCACTGAAATAAACAGAGCAGTGTTTTGAAAGAGCCACAGGGCAACATAGGGGAACTCTCTGGGAATTAACAAGATGGTTTTAAGAAAATGGGTTTTAATACAGAAAAAAAATTACACACATTACCTTTAAAAAGAAAAAAATAGTATGTTTAGAATTATTTTTAAAATAGTTTTAAATCTATATTACCATTTTAAAGTATGGATGTTTTTATTTGAAAATTAATGTTGTGATATATTATTATAATATAAAGTAGCTGTTTTCTATTTTAATATATTTTAAAATGTAATTTATTCTTGTGATGGCATGTTGAATTTTCAGCAGCCATTACTTCATTGTCACATGGTCCTTCAGAAATCATTCTAATATACTGATTTGGTGCTAAAGAAACATTATTAATTTCTTTCAAAAAATTCTTCTGACACCCAATTGTTCTTTTTTTAAAGTGCTAAATACTTGCACATTTATTGATTTATCCTTACGTAAAATAGTTGTTTTCTTTACTGTGCAGCCCGTGGTAACCTGTATGCCTCTGGAGGGAATAATGAAGGACAGCTCGGTCTCGGTGACTGTGATGACAGAACTTCCTTCCACCTGGTGGACTTCTTCAGCAAACACGGACCAGTCAAAATGCTCGCTGCTGGTTCCAATACATCTGCTGCCCTGACGCGTAAGAGTTCTGTTCCATCTGCCTTACAGCAACAGAGCCTATTACCAAAAACATGTGGGGGTAATATGACATGCATAAGATGCAGCAGCAAATATTAACAGTAATGTACAATATCTCTGTGTCATCTCAGAGGATGGCAGGCTCTATATGTGGGGCGATAACTCAGAGGGCCAGATTGGATTGGGGAAGGAGAGTAATGCACTGACTCCTCGGGAGGTTTCTGTGGGGAAGCGAGTGTCCTGGGTGTCTTGTGGATATTATCATTCTGCCTTTGTTACTGGTACGTATACCACTGCTACCTCATTATACTTAACATTCACAAGTTGTATTTAACCGTGAATATTTTATTATATTTAAATTAGTGCTTTCAGTTGATCAAAAAAATGAACTAATCCCACATTTTTCTGTAATATATTTATATTGTCATAATTTCACACTGAATCTCTAAATAATGGAGAAACAACATAAATGGCATCTTTTTACTAAGTCTCAATGTATCAATGATACCAATGCTGTTGATGATGTCTAAAGGCATTTTTCCCTCAATTTCAGCCATTAATTTTAGCCATTTAACATTACAGTATAATTTAAAGCCTATTTTTATTTTTAATAGGCTTTGAAAATACATTGCGGTAAATATTTTAAAATATTTTTAACATGTTAAACTAAAAAAAAAAAATAAAAAAAATCACACAAGTAACATTTTAATTTTGACGGGCCCAATTTAAATAATATAAAATTATATAATAAAATATTTTTAAATAGTATGTTTATGATATAATGTAAGTAAATACAAATTCTAAAATAATAATATAAAAACATCCATAACATAACATTTTAAATCTCCACTTTTTGGTCTATTCATTATGACCTTCCTACGTCCTCTTCATGATCCATACAGCTCAGTATGACAGCATTGAATTCATAAAATGTTCATTATTTGACCTTCGATGAAGGCTGGCTTGTTGCTAGGCGATGCTTCTTTCATTTGTTGCAGTGGATGGGGCCTTGTTCACATTTGGAGAAAAGGACAGTGGGAAGCTGGGCTTGTCCACAGAGAAGCTGGCCAATCATAAAGTGCCTCAACAGGTGACTGGCATCTCTGATAAGGTGGTACAGGTATCCTGTGGAGGAGGGCACACAGTGGCGCTTACAGGTAGGAGAACATATTTTGCTTTGTTGTCTTGTCTTTATTTTTTGTGAAGACTGAATGTTATGCACATCTGATAACGCAGAGCACGAGGTGTATTCGTTTGGCCTGGGTCAGTTTGGACAGCTCGGTCACGGCACTTTCATATTTGAGTCACATTTACCCAGAGTGGTTGAACATTTCAGGAGGGGCAGAGTTAAATGTGTGGAGTGTGGAGAGAACCATACAGCGCTGATTACTGGTAAAACATGCACAGAAAACCACCTGATAACATTCTTTATGTACTGTAATACATTTGATATGATATAATTTCCTCTAAAACATATGCCAGTTCTGTTTGTTTATAAAAATCTGACATGCTGGTTGCAGACAGAGGCCTTTTGTACACCTTTGGTGATGGTCGACATGGAAAGCTGGGGCTTGGAGAAGAGAACTTCACCAACCAGTTCAAACCAACCCTGTGTCCAAGATTCCTAGACTATTATGTACATTCTGTACGTATCACTGCCTATCTACCTTTTATAATACAATATACATTTTATTTCCATCAGATATATACATTTTCTGCTTTAAAACCCAGGAATAAATTACATTTTAATATATTTTAAAATATTAAATTATTTTAATTTGTTATAATATTTCACAATATTACAGTTCGTACTGTATTTTTGATCAAATAAATGCAGCCTTGGTGAGCATAAGAGACCTCTTTCAAAAACATTTCAAAAATCTTACTGTCCCCACACTTTTAAACGGTAATGTAAATGTGTTTTGTTGTGACATACAGATCAATATAAGCCACAAAACTCCTATTTTGATTTCATGGCATCTGTAAACAGTGTGTATGTTTTTCAGGTTACTTGTGGTGGGTGTCACATGCTTGTGTTGGTAAAGCCCAGGCCTGAAGGGTCGGAGGAATTGATCCTGGAGGAGGATGACGTCACAGAAGACTACTTTGAGAAATCCTATACTGAATTACTCGGGGACACGCAAAGCCAGACCACCTTACACAGGAGTCTTTCGGCTCGAGTCAGACGCAGAGAACGGGTGGGTAGATCCTGATGGATCAAAATTAGTGCAACTGATTATAAATTGGACTAGTGACAGTGTATTTTAAGATGAATAATAATTGTGAAGAATAATAATGTTTAATATAGTATATTACCTAAATAATCACATAAATGAGATAAATATGGAATCTAAGGTGAGTTGCTTTTCCTCTGCAGGAGCGTTCACCAGATCAGTTTGGACAAATGTTTCGAACACTTCCAGCCCTTGGTGGAAATCAGCTGAGTGCATCTTTATCTGTTCCCAGCCAGATCCATCAATCTCATAGTAAACAACCGGGAAAGATCCCTCACAACAGTCTAAAAAGTAACAAAAAACAAAACAAAAACAAACAAAAAAACTGTATTAAAACGGCATATCTGTGGTTTCATTTATTAAGAATGTGCAAATTTGTTAATTTACACTATTGTTTAAAAGTTTGGGGTTGGTATGATTTCTTTTTTTATTTAGCACACATTCAGCACACATCTGGACACATTAAATTTCTAAAGTCACAGTAAAAACTATTATTCTGTTACAAAAGATTTGTATTTCAAATAAATGCTGTTCTTTTGAACTATTTAAAGATTCCAAAAAAATATATCACAGTTTTCACAAAAAACATTAAGCAGCACAGCTGTTTTAACATTGATTATAATAAGAAATGTTTCTTGAGCACCAAATCAGCATATTACAATGGATAAGCCTGGAGTAATGGCTTCTGAAAATTGAAGAATATATTACATTTTAAAAATGCTATTCAAAATTGTAATAATATTTCACAATGTTAGTGTTTACTGTAATTTTAATCAATGAAATGCAACCTTTGTGAGTATTAGAGACTGCTTACAATAACATGTTCAAAAATCCTACTGACCCTAAATTTTGGAATGGTAGTGTACATTATTGGGTCTTGCTCAGGTTTTATGTCTTCTCTCTCAACAAGTTCCCGGAAAGAGAGAAAAGTCTCTCGATGACAGAAGCAGTGTGGAGGATAGTGAGAGTGTAAAAGACCTTGGAGAAACCACTGACTTATTAAACCTGGTAGGAGAAGCATACTATTACTTATTAAAGAAGCATGCATGCTTATAGAATATATATAGAAAAATAAGTAGAATTAGACCTTTGTTGATTTGATTTATTGTCATTTTTAATGAGAAATTGTTGCCGGTTTTAAACATAAGACAAAAAAGTGTGGCACGGTAACAGTGTTTACAACCGTTCGGACAGGTCACAGGAAAACACAATACTAAATGCAAATAGAACTAACTGTATAATCATGAATAATTAGGAGAGAAAAATAAATAGACTTTCAAACGAAAAAAGTAAATGACACAGACTACATTAAAGACAGGCTTAATTTAATAGTTTGGAGTTGCCATTTTATGTAGAATCTGAGTTATGTAGAAAAACCTGCTGAGAACCATTGATATAAAAGACATAAAGCTTCCAAGTCTAATGTGAAAGTTTCTTTGATTTCAGACTCATGTAATGAAGATGGACCCTAGCCATAAGACTCTAACATTGTCTCCTATGGAGAAGGTAAGAGCTCACCTGGCTGTTCAAGAAATTGGCCATTTAGATGGTCAAACAGATGTTGAGAAGCAAAAAAAAAAAAAGTTTCTTCTTCAAAGGGCTGCACTCTTTTAGACCTCTGCTCTGCTATGTTTTCTCTCTTTTCGTTTCATTGACTTATTCTTCTCATTTACTTTGCAGCTTTAAAGCTCATTCTGCTCTCGTTCAGCCTGCTCTGCATGTTCATTCGTTTCTCTAACACTTTCCCTCTTTTTATCCTCTGCTTCCTGGGATAGAAGAATGTTAAGCTTGTGAAAGAGCACGGTAAGGAGAAGGGGAAGCCAAGAGGTGACCCCGCCCTTTATAGAAAGAGGGCAGAGATTTTAGCTCGCAAAGCTCTTCCGACTGAGTTACTTAAAAGTTCAAGTGGTAGCTCAGTAGTCGGAGACAGTCTTGGGTCAGGGACCCCCCACAAGAGCCCTAAGAGACATGGTCAGGATAAGGAAAATGTACTTATATCTTTGGAGGACAGAAGGCCTGCACATCACCAAGCTGCAGGAAGTAACACAAAAATGGGGACGGACATAAGCAGAGCTGGATCCAAATCTTTTCAGCCCAAACACGAACAGCTGATGAAGTCAAGGGATAGAGTTACAGGAAAAGACACTGGAAATAAAGTGCAGATACTTGAGGAACATTCAAAGGTAGAGGCTGAAAGTGAGAAGGTTGCTCACAAGTCAAAAGAAAGTACAAAAACAAACCAAGAAGGTAAAACAAAACCCAAAGGTCATCCATTGGAAGTCAGTAGTCGGTCTCAAAAGGTTATGGGGGAAGTAAAAGAAGTAAAAACGAAACCCATAGTAGTTGTTGAACAATATCTTGAACAGACCACGCATAAAGACAAAGACCCAACAGGTAAGAAGATCTCAAAAGAGATTTTACCAAAAGCTCAGAAGATGAAAGGTGAAATGAACACTGCTAAGACAGAAACCAAAGGTTTTGTCCCACAGAACAAAAAGTTAGATTCAAAAAGTAAAAAGACAGTGCAAGAGCTATCCACTACTTCACAACAGTCCTCTTGCCAAGAAGAAATTTCGACAAAGAAGACTAAAAAATCAAAAGCGGAACAAAGCCAATTGCTAGTAGAGGACAAAAAAAAGAGGTCTACCATTATCTCAGAAGCTGCCTTCAAATCTGAATCAGAGTCAGAGCAAATGAAGGAAAATCCTTCCACCAAGGTGACATCTTTTCTCCAAGATGTGGGAATGGGAAGTCCTGCTTGTTTACTTGGAGATACAGCAGTCAGTCAGTTCCTTTCCCAGTCTACACCCCATAAAATGCCAAAACCTCTTTCAAAACAGAGAACTCTGTCTGACGTTTCGTCCCTGAGTGAGTCTTTTGAGGTTTCAGGACAAGAGGAGACAAGAGAGTCCAAGAAGACAGCCGTCACCATCAATGTTAAGGCAGAACCAGAAACGTCAGACGGGGACTTGGAAAGAACCAGCACCGAGTCCAAAACCGAGGCTCATTCTGAGGTGGGAACATATAGAAGAAGTGAGGAGGAAGGAGGAGAGGAATCGGAAGAGGAGGAAACCGAGGGATCGGTGAACAGAAGGAATGAGAGTGAGGAAGTAGATGACAGAGAAGAAGAAAGCGAGGGATTGGTGAACAGAAAAGAGGAGAGTGAGGAAGTGGATGACCGAGAAGAGGAAAGTGAGAGCAAGACCCAAGCAAGTGTTGATGATTCTGAGGTTGATGATGATACCACGATCAAAGCTTCTAGCGAGGATGAGGAAAGTGAGGAAGAGGAGGAGAAAAGTAAAAGTGAGGCAACTGAGGATGTTGAGAGTGAAGCTGAGGAAGAGCACAGTCGTGGAATAGAAGATGAGGAAGAGGAAACAAGTGAGATAAGTAGAAACCGTGAAGAAGAAAGTGGAGAAGATGAAGGTGAAAGCAAAACAATTGAGGAGGAAGAAGAGGAGGAGAGTGGAGAAGAATCGAAGGGAAAGACAGAGAGCAGAAGTGACAGATCAGAGGAAGAGTCAGATGAAGAAGACGAGAATGAGGAGTCAGAGGAGAAAGATAGTGAGAATGAGGAAGTGGAAGGTGACAGTGAGGCAGAGGAGGATGAAGACAGTGAAAAGACTAGCGAAGAAAAGGAGGAAGATTCAGAAAAGCAGGAGAGTGAGACTGAAGATGATGAAGGGGAGAGTGAAAACGAAGCAGAGGAGGAGGAAAGTGAGGAAGATAAAGAGGAGGATGAGGAAAGTGAAGAGAATGAGGAAGATAAAGAGGAGAATGAGGAAAGTGAGGAGAATGAGGAAGATAAAGAGGAGAATGAGGAGAACAAGGGAGGTCAAGAGGATGAGGAGGGTGAAAGTGACAAAGATGAAGCAATGAGTGAGAGTGATGAAGAAGAGGAAGAAGAAGAGAATGAAAATGAAGAGGAAGAAGAACAGGAAAGTAAAGAGGAAGAAGAAAGTAATGATGATGAGGAAGAACATGAAGAAGAGGAAGCGGCAGAGGAAGAGGAAGCAGAGGATGAGGAGGGAGAAGAGGAGAACAAACAAGAAGAAGAGCAAGAGAAAAGTGATGAAGAGGAAAAGGAGAAGGTCAAGAGAAAACGCGACAAAGCGGCTGAATCCACCAAACCAAAGTCAAGTGTGAAAACATCAAAACAGCAGTCAAAAACCAAACGGGGCCGAGCGCAAAACAATCAGTCAGATGTTGAGTCCCATGAGTCTAAGCAGTTGTGGGATGATGTTCTACCTTAATACCTCAATCTAAAATAATTCAGCAACCTCAACCCCTATCTTAATTTCTCTGAGTTAATGAGCTTGCTGTTTCATGTTTGCCTTTTGTGTTCTTTCTTGCTTTTTGCTTTTGTCATGTTTTTTTTTTTCCCCACCATTATTATTCTTGCCGTTTCGCCCATGGCGATCTTACTAAATGTATTGCTTCACATTTTTCATTTAATTTGATTTATTTTGCAAACTGTTTACACTATGCCCAGGCAATAGTGAAGAACTCATGAAGTGCCTTAGGATTTATCTATATTGGACAGCCATGTTCATTTACTAACAAATGTGCTTGATTTGTCAGCAACCTTGAAACACCCCACTTTAAATTCTTAAAAATACAAAATTATGGACCAATCTCCTGCCTTTATGTCAGATGCCTAACCATATTAAAATGGCAGCTCATAATCTTTATGACTGGAAGAAAATAATTGGAAAAACTGAGCTCAAGGATTAGTTATCTGTGAACTTTTTTTTGTTACGTATAATAACCAATAAAACTTCATTTACTTCAACTATTTGCATCTGTTTTTAAATTAATACCTATGTGTTATTTTATATATCTATATTTGTTTACATTTTGTATTTTATTATTTTAAAAAAGCACCGATTATCCAGGGACTTTATAAAGACAAAATTCTGTATGGATTAAATGAAGAAAAATACACATTACATGACTGTTTATTGAAAGCTATCATGCAGTACCTGAGAATTTCAGAATATAACATATTTACAAAGCAAATTTTCATTTGAATTGTAAATATGCAAATATAGAAAGCCATTTGAGATATCACCAACTTGCAAAGCCGTTGCAATCAGGCAGAGTACTGAAAATCCTTCATCGGACAGGTGAGGCTGCTCTCTTTATATACTGTCTCTGTAGAGGTGCTCCTCCTAAATAGATCCCTAGTTCATGTGCCTACTCACTGTACTTGTGTGCGCGTGTTTATAC
>JAFVLL020038759.1:0-23928 GCA_021397915.2 Tor tambroides
TGAGCCAATAGGACTTCAGGAAAGGTTGGAAGGGAAGGTGTTCCCATAACGGAGAATTTCTCCGTGATGTCTCGTGAAAGCTCGAGAGGGAACTACTTTTACTGAATGCCATTGCAAACCTTGTAAATGACTGTAGATATGTGCCTGTGATTGATTTATTGTGACATATCACATCATTCATCACAAATATATACTCTAACATGGCCTTTAAGTTAATAACTCAAAGACACCCTGCCGTATGTTGGCTCAAAATATATACTGAAAATAATTTAATAATATTCTAAGTATTTTACAAACCGATTTGATTGTTTTATATCATTTAAAAATGCTTATGTTAAAAAAACCACCAAATCTGACAAGCTTAAACATTTTTGTTCGTAACATTTACTTCACACTTGAGCCCTAGATTCAGATTTTTTTTTTTTTTAATAGGCAGCAGCTTGTTTTGGCTTTGATTTTTAAACATAAAAAAGTAAAAGGCTTTAGCGCCCTCTAATGCTTCAAATTGAACAACACCACGACAACGAAGGACTTGCTTAATGCCCTGAAATGAATGCACAAAATTGCATCCTATTTAGAACTGAACCCAAACTTATAATGTCCTAATGACCAGTTAAAACACTTGTACAGTCAAAATCATTTATTTTTTTTCTTTTCAGTTACATCATTTTTCTGGAGGTCACAAAAAGGCTGATGTACAAAGTCAAAACTCTGTAAACAATACAAAAACAAGATACAAAACGAGATAAGGGAGAGTCAGAGACAAGGTTCAGAAGGGATAAAAATGTTTGTTTTTTTTAAGCTGACAGAAATTGGCAGCTATTTCATGACCAACATAGGTCAAAGTTGCACGTAAATGTCATGAATTAATGAAATGAGAATAAATTGCGATAAAGCATTTTCCAAAACAAAATCACATCATAGACCACATCACACTAATGACAGTAGTCATGATGTCACTAACACAGTTTTGTTTTTTATGAAAACATTTTAGCATTTAAATTTTTTCCATTCTATTTTTAACTATTATTTATCTAAACTAACCCACACACACAAAAGATACCAACATGTGCAGCTTCTTAAAGGGATAGTTCAAACAAAAAAGAAAATTCTGTCATTTAATCAACCTCACGACAATCCAAACCTGTATGACTTTCTTCTGTGGAACAATGATTTCCAGCTTCCTTCAAAATAAATTCCTTTGTGTTCCACAGAAGAAAAGACAACAAGAAAAGAGGTGAGTAAATGATTAGTTTTCATTTTCTGGTGAACTATCCCTTTAAACAAACCATCTGGCATTTAAAAAAAGCAAACTTTAGGGAAATCATTTATCATCTCTATTAATTACTCTTATAGAGCAAATAAAATGCCCAGTGTGCATGTCACACACACACACACACACACACACAAAAACAACAGACAGATGACAGTATAGAAGTATTGTGGAGGACAGAGGAAGAGGACAGCTAGTGAGAATGTCAGTCTATAAGTGTTACAGTTGTACAAAACCGAATTCAGAAGTTGTGTGCTGATGAGATGAACTCTCATTTCTGATGCAACCGTGTAGCTTTAAACTTGGACATCCTCTTGGGTGGCTCCTGAGGAGCTTCGGGGCCCACCTCCTCCAGCTTTCTCTCAGGGATTGTGGGTAAGGCAGGAGGGACGATGGTCAGGTGTGGGATTGAGCAAGGCAGGGGATCCTTTTCAATCACTGTGCCTGTAAAAGCCTAAAAACCAAAAAGACATTTAAATATTTGAGAATACTGTTATCTGAGAAAAACTAATAAAAAAATAAATAAATTTTGGACAGAGAAGGAAATAAAAATACTTTCTTTGTCACAAGATATAAACAAAAGTTTACAGTTTTTGAAGAAAATGTGTGTTTTTAAAATCACATTGCACTACAGGTTGAATAAATCATTCACAATAAGATCAATAACATGCAATTTAAATATAGATTGGGTGAATTGGCATTTCATGCTGAATTTAACCAACAGCAACAAGTCTTCTGTACCTCAAAGCGTCCGTTAGTGCGGGGGCTCGTTCCAGTAGGGCTTTCCTCCTCTGTAAAGCTGGTATCGCTGTGTGTGGCGTCATCATGGCTCCACGAGCGTCCAAAAGCCGCACGGCGCTCTTCAAAGTCAGCTGTGCTGCTCTCGCTGGTGTCACTGCACACGCTGTTCTCGCGGCTGCGGGACTTCAAAATGGACTTGCGTGGTATTGGCTCTCCATTCACCAAGTCCACAAACACCCTACAAACAAACACGGTGTTGAAACTGAATCGATAAAAACTAACAAGCTGTGTAATACATCAAGAAAAATAGATGAATGATGTTTCCTATTAGGCTGTTACCTATAAATGTCTGCTGGGCTTGTGATCTTGTAACTTTCATGAGGAGAATGGCCGTTGCTTTTGCCACTTTTCTTTTTTCGCTTGGCTTGCGCCTTTTGTTCATTTATTTCGCTGAATTTTAGAGTGGTGTTCTTTCCTGTATTTATCCTTACCTTCATAAGCACAAGGGAAGATGGAAAGAAAGAATTATGCAAAATGTTTCATTTTTAGGACAGACAGGAGGAAGTCATTCTATGCAAAATTAACACTGAACACTACTGTTCAAAGGTTTGGGGGTTCAGAAGATTTTTATGTTTTTGAAAGAAGCCTCTTAGGTCCACCAAGGCTGATTTAATTTTTTTTATTATTTCAGCAAAAATACAGTAGAAACATTTAATATTGTGAAAAATCAATATAATTCAAAAATTCTGTTCTGTTTATTTTTAAATAAAATTGAACAACAACACTGAATTTTCAGTAGTCTTCAGTGTCACATGATCCTTCAGAAATCATTCTAATATGCTGATTTGTTGCTCAAGAAACATTTCTTATTATCATCAATATTGAAAACTGTTGTGCTGCTTAATATTTTTGTGGAAAATGATACATTTTTTATGATTCTTTGATGAATAAGAAAGTTCAAAAGAGCAGCATTTATTTAAAATCAACATCTTTAGTAACATTAGCTAAAAGGGGTTTATGTAGCACTCGACTAGCCTTTTTGAATTCCGCAGTATGAGAAAAGTAGATAGTTGGAAGACCACTGCCTGCTTCCTCATCACAATCTTCCTCCTCATCCTCAGGGTGCAAGCCATTAGTGCCGTTCATCTGACTTGTGATAGATGACGGTACCCAGCCATTTTCCTTCTGATGGCCATTAACCTGGACACCGCTGCCACCATCTGCTTCCTTCTCTTCCTCTGAGGAGGAAGTGGTGTCTTCTCCATTAGTGTCTGTGCTGTCCAATCTAGTATAACAGGGGAAAAAATAGACCAAATCTATAAGCATGCTATTAAAAAGTTTGTGCAACAGCTACCTTTTCTGTATGTTTATTGCATTTACGGCATCGGGCAGCCGTGGCCAAATGGATAGAGAGTTGGACTTGTTACCCGAAGGTCGTGGGTTCGAGTCTCAGGTCCAGCAGGGATTGTAGGTGGGGGGAGTGAATACCCAGCACTCTCTCCACCCTCAATACCACGACTGAGGTGAGACCCTTGAGCAAGGCACCGAACCCCCAAACTGATCCCCAGTCGCTGCAGCATTGGCTGCCCACTGCTCCGGGTGTGTGTTCACTACTGTGTGCATGCACTTGGATGGGTTAAATGCAGAGGACAAATTCCGAGTATGGGTCACCATACTTGGCCACACACCACTTCCCTTTCCCTTTCCCCTTTTAAATTTAATGCATGCATATGTGGTATGATGAACAAGGTTTCTACACTTTTAGATCAATAAATTCCCATGACTTTTCTGTGAAGTTTGTGATTACCAGATAAGAATACTGGGCATTTCTTTAATTCTTTTCAAAAATGATTTTATTATGATATCTGAGGTTGATTTTTATTTTTACACTATGCACTAGGGCTGGAGCTATCGATTATTTTAGTAATCGAATATTCTACCGATTATTCCATCAATTAATCGAGTAATCCAATAAGAAGTATTTTTTTCCTTTATTAAAGAGCAATACTAAATACACAAGGTCTCTTAAAATAAACAACTAATTTGTTTCCTTTTCAGAAAAATGAACATTTTTATTGCTGAAATTGCATACATTAATAACCGTGAAAACTAAACCCATTTAATGCATTTAATTGGCAAATTACAATCAAAATGCAAATATAAATATCAATAAACAAATATATAAATATATATACAAAAATCTATTTCACATTACTTTAAAAAAGGTAAACATTACAACCTAAAACTAAGGCATAAATCAAGAAATACAAAAAACAATTTCACATTACTTAAAAAAAAGTATGGGGAGTGTGTGTGTGTGTGTGTGTGTGTCACAGAGAGAGAATGAGATAATCAACATGAATGGCGCTTAGTCTTTCACAAAACATAGCTAACTTAGGGACATCATAACTAGCCACTATATTGATTTACAGTCTTAAATATGTCCAGCGTTTATCAGGTTGTGCGTCAGTAATAATAGTCCGTGGGGAAATGTTCCGTGTGTTCAGCCGTGGCCAAAAGTTTTGAGAATGACACATATTCATTTTCACAAAGTCTGCTGCTTCAGTGTTTTTAGATCATTTTGTCAGATGTTACTATGGTATACTGAAGTATAAATTACAGGTATTTCATAAGTGTCAATGGCTTTTATTGACAATTACATTAAGTTTATGCAAAGACTCAATATTTGCAGTGTTGACCCTTTTTCAAGACCTCTGCAATTCATCCTGGCATGCTGTCAATCAACTTCTGGGCCACATCCTGACTGATGGCAGCCCATTCTTGCATAATAAATGATTTATTTATTTCATAAGTAATGCTTGTGTAATTACAAGCATTACTTATGAAATGCTTGTAATTACACTTCAGTATACCAGAGTAACATCTGACAAAAAGATCTAAAAACACTGAAGCAGCAGACTTTGTGAAAATGAATATTTGTGTCATTCTCAAAACTTTTGGCCACGGCTGTAGTTACAGTATAAAAATAATTTGCCTCAATGATTTTTGTATTTGAGTTACTCGAGGAATCGTTTCAGTCCTGCTATGCACCAATACTTAATTGATTTAAACACTGGAGGAAGACCACCTTGTATTTTATATTTTAAAATGTAATTTATTCCTGTGATGGTAATGCTGAATTATCAGCAGCCGTTACTCCAGTATTTAGGGTCACATGATCCTTCAGAAATCATTCTAATATGCTGATTTGGTGCTTAAGATACATTTATGATTATCAATGTTGAAAACAGTTGTGTTGCTTAATATTTTTGTGGAAATTCAATATTTTACCGGTATCTCTCATCTTGAAGTTCCTCCTCACGTTCTAGTTCATCAAGTCGAGCCCACAGCTCCTCCTCTGATAGCACCCCGGTCTTTCTCTCTTCATCGTCTTCTTTCTCCTCCTTGTCCTCTTTCAGGTCCAACAAATACTCCTGCTTAGGTTTAGAGTTGGGTTTGAGGGCCAAACGATGTTTTCCTGCGGAAGCACAATAGGGGGCAAATGATCAACAGAAGATAAAACAACCTGATAACACGAAAGCTAACCTGAAAAATTAGAATTACCTTTGGTAACTTCTTCCTCATTTATTACCTCTTCTCTAATGTCTACAAAATCTCCAGTATCCTGTTTAACAAAAAAAAAAAAAAAAAAAGAGCGGTCATGATTGTTTCTTCCAGAGAAGAAAACATCAGTATAAGGTTTCCATATAAACCATCACACAGTAATGAGGTCATGGTTAGGACACGTACACCAGTCAATGTTTCAAGATCATCCGTAAAGTCGGCTCTGTTCTGAAAGTTATTCATCACTTTCTGTAAGTCATCTAGCGTATTTTTGACATCTGGAAAAATAACACATAGGCTATATCAGGTCAAACTGTATGGATTATTCCAAATTGGTCAATGGAAAATATTAGTAGAAAAAATGAACTCACGTTTCTTTCTGTGTTCCACAAGAGCATCAGCTTCTTTGGCAGAACACTTTGCAAACCAGTTATCCCCGAGGAGCACCGTTAACTCATTAGTGTGAACTAGCTTTCCCGGCATGAAAGCCAAGGGACCAAATGGTACCTATCATGTTAAAAACATCCAAATAATCAGGGCTTAAAGTAGTAGTGTCACTTTCACTTTCATCATTTTTAAATCTGACAAGTAAAGGCCTGTTCACACCAAGAATGATAACTATAATGATAACTGTACTGGTACCACATCAATATGCGCATTACATGAGAACATGGCAATTATGTTGCCTGTCACTTTAAATGCTTGAGCTCTGATTGGCTGTTAATGTTTTTTTTTTTTTTTACTGTTCATCAGCTAGAAAAAAAATAGTTTAAAGTGATTCCAACGATATTGTTCCTCTATGGTTATAGCTGAGGTGTGAATTTTCCTATTCTCATAGAATAACAATGATTATTAAAACTTTACGGTTATAGCTATCATCCTTCATGTAAACAAGTCTTAAAACTGTGTGAATAATACTCTGATGATAACTTAATATTTTGTTGCTCAGGCATAGAAAATGTTTGTGTATCTAGATGTGAAGATTAATTTGGGTGCGTCAGTAATTGAAAAGTGACACCATACCGTAATGTCATAAGACAACTTGTCAGGCAAAGTCCTAAGGCGGTCTTGAAGAGATTCATAGTCATTTTCCACTTTTTTCCTGACAGTCACAGAGAAAAATGAATCATTTAAAAGAAAATTGTTGGGTTTGTTGACATACAAGTTCTATTTTTGTCCTATCTACTGACAATCTTTTAAAAATACTGAAAAGGAATATAACAAAAGCGTGTCAAGTCTTGTCATAACCATCAACATCTATACAGTGATTCACAGTATAAATAGCATTTCCATTCCAAATTTAAACATTAAACAACCAATGACAAGCTAACATGCATCAATAAATAGTCACAGGCTGAGAAACCCTGACATGATACATTGATAATAACGTTATCCATTTCTGAGACGAGAGATGTTAAATTGCACGAGGACACTCACCAGTGCTCAATTTGACTTCTGCAATCTTTCACCACCTGTTGTGGAAACAGACACAATTTGTCTTTTCATAACCGCTGAGATTCCCAAAATGCCACAGGCAACCAGTGACAATCACCGCTAAACTATCTGTATTGTTCTGGTAATGTGAATTGGCCATTATAGAGAGAATGAACAATAGTCCTGAAAGTTTCTCATGAGATATTGAGACAAAGTACCCTGTAAGGAATGTTTATGGCAATGTCAATGTCAAAAAGAGTATGTAGACTCAGCTAATAAGGTACATTAGGATTATTTGCACTTACTAATTTTATAACAATTGCCCTCTATTGTACATTGCATACCCTTGAGGGTTTTTTGGAACCCTTTCATCTTCCCTTTCAGATTATAAAGGGATATACATATACACCTTTTAATTTTCTTTTATTATTAATTACTTATTTTAATTAAAATCAGCATAAACGTAAGTACACTGCCATCTTAAAAAGAAAATTATATATATATATATATATATATATATATATATACACACACACACATTGTATTACAGCAATAAGAAAGATTGCTTTGGAATTATGACAATGAACATTTAAAGGTTAATGTACTTGTATGTCATGAAAATAATGTCAAAGTTCAAATGATCTTAGTGCTACTAAAAGAAAGTTTCATTTTCTTTATACAAAATAGAATTTAAGTTAGAATTTCTTTCATGTTGAGGTGCAACAGGAACAAGATATGTCCTTTAAGAGATTCACCCACCAATAAAACCAAATAAAGCATGTCTAACAGCATGCTTTGTTTTTCTTATTCTCTCTCTTCTAAAAGACATGTTGCTGAGAGCAGTGCAACACAGAACTTTCCAGATTTTTTAAAGAAAAATCCTTCATACTGTAAATGAAGCAGCACAAATGTACCTTTCATATCTGGCCAGCCTAGGTTTATCCTTCGATGTCAACACATAGGTAAAAGACACTGTTTGTTTGCCTTTCACCTACTCATGTCACTCAAAATACCATGCAAATATAAATACGTTAGTTAACCCTTACCTTTACACGGAGTCATTTCACAGCATGTAAAGTACCTACTGTAACAGTTCTGTAAGCATTTTGTCAGCGTGGACAACATGTGATGGAACAAAGATTGTTTGGTAACTACTATACATGAATAATTTACTGTTAACATTACTGAGATACATTGCTTATAAATATGTACGTGCATTTTATCGCAAAGTATCAGAAACACACAAATACCAAAGCAAAATAACTCTTTGCAATCAGCTAGCCAACAGCAACACGTGATACACAAAGAACTTTCCAGAGAACGAAACGCGTAATACTGCGACTATACTGCAATAACAACATAAACAGATGACAAATGAATCGATGCTGATGATAAATCACTTGCATGGACATTAAGCTTTGAATTTGATATCTGCAGAATTGCATTGGTGGTTTTACTCCTGACCTTTCTGTGCTCCTCTTTCAACCTCTCAACGCCTTGGGGCAGATCTTTACTCCCTTTGACTTTTCCAGTTGCAGCCATTTGGTCGTGCAAGGATGCCATCCACAGTAAAACAAGGCTTTTTGTTTAGAAATCCAAAAGAATGAATGCTCAGGGGTTTGAAGTCCTATAGAAATGTTTATGAATGCAATTGGATGTGTTGCACTCAATCTGTCGCCTCGTAGTCATCAATGAAGCAGAACAAGTGGTCCAGTATATCGAGATTGAGACCATTTCACACGTGCATGGTACGATGTTAATCTTATCCCAAAATTTCCTCTTGTTTACAGTCCACCGATGGCCTGTTTCCCCTGCGCCATGTTCATCTAATCACGGATGTAGTACGTACTCTGGATTTCCCTTCCCTGCCTACTGCAACGATGCAAACACGTGATCGCCTACTTCTCCTATTTAATTTCACTTTCATTTAGGAATAACAAATACAAATGTTAAGATAAAACACATTCCTTAAACGATACATAGACTAAAAATAATTGTCAGCATAGAACTGCATAAATAAGACAACGTCTACTGTTATCCTCCTCTGACTATAAAATAGCCATAATGCAACATGATTAATTACTTAACAGGAAAAAACGTATATATTTTTTTCATATAGTATTCATAAAAGGTTCTGTTAATGGCAATATTTGTTTGATCGAAAATGAATGCCTTTATATGACCGGAGGAGTGTCCTTTTAACGTACGTGTAAACAATCCTCAAGTTGACAATATCACGTGACTTTTGAAACAGACCGAAACAGGAAGTTGTAAACGTTGAGGAAAATGTAACTAAAATAAAAGACTTCGATTTAATTTTTTTTTTGTCAGTGTCGTTTCAGTTTGAACCGTTTCAAGATGTGAATATATGATCTAGGTGTCTAATCTGAGCTGCTTTATAATAAGTCTCATCATAATTAAATAATTCCACAATTTTATTTTCACCCAGACGCTTTTATTTTGAAGAAATGATAAAGTGTCGTCTGTGTCAGTAACGTTTTCCGGAATGGTCTGTCCTCACATTGAAATGCTTCTAACTGCTTAAAGACATTTGCACCTGAAATTGTAATTATTTATTAACATAAGGAATTATTACAGTGCTGGTGAGTACTGACACTTGCTCATAAAAGTGACCGAGTCCTTTTATTATTATTATTTTATTAAAGTCATTGTATTGTCATGTCATTGGAAAAATGTTCATATCAAATAAATAAATAAACAGAGCTCACACTGATCATTTATTTCACTCCTTCTATTTAATATAGCTACTTTTTAAAGGTATTACTGCTTATGTAAATGTGAAATTTAAATGTGCACTTAGTTTAATATGTCAAAATAAAACTTGACTTATTCATTAGTTGGCATTCATGTTTATTGCATTATTATTATTTTGTATTTGGTGACATGTGACTTTTTTTTTGTCCAGGTGACGAGAGAAGCTTCTCAGTCAGTCATGTTCAGACACTGCAGGACATTTTCACATTTTGTCTTACAAAGTCAGACAAATTATGTACTTTCAAAACCAGTTAAGATTCTTTTGCCCTGGTCACCATTCACATCCGCATCCCCACGTACTCATTCTACCAACATCAAGATGCGCTCCTACTTACAGTACATGAAAAGGAAAGTCAAAGGTGCACCAGCTCCTCCATACAATCATGTGTGTCAGGTTGGAGATCCTGTATTACGTTCACGGGCTGCAGCGGTGGAACCCAGAGCCATTCAGGGCCCAGAAGTGCAGAAGGTCATAAAGACCCTGGTCAACGTGATGAGGAAACTTGAGTGTGTCGGTCTGAGCGCACCCCAGATTGGTGTTCCTCTACAAATTTTAGCCTTGGAGTATCCAAATAAAATGCTGGAGGACAGCTCAGTCGCTTCTATTGAAGCTCGGGGTCTGGTGGCAGTTCCCCTTATGATTTTTGTAAACCCACAGTTACGTGTACTAGATGGACACACTGTCATTTTCCAAGAGGCCTGTGAGAGCATCTGTGGGTTTTCAGCATCTGTTCCACGCTATGTGTCTGTAGAAGTCTCAGGTAAAAGTGCAATAAAATGTCAAAAAAAAAAAAAAAAGATGACTCAAGTACTTAGACTTAAAATCATTGTGGATTTTCTTCCTAATGTTCTTAAAGTATCAAATCAAAACAGATGTTTTTCTTCTTACCAAAGGTCTTAATGAAAAAGCAGAGCCTGTCAGCTGGCAAGCGAGTGGATGGCCGGCCAGAATACTGCAGCATGAAATGGATCATCTTAACGGGGTGTTGTATATCGATCGCATGGACAGTAAAACCTTCATCAATGTAAAATGGGAAGAGTATAATGAATAAAGCTTTGGGAAATTATTTGCAACCTTACCATTGGAATTCAGAGAAAATGGATGGTCTTGTCACTCCTGTGCTATCTAAAACAAAAATGTAATCACATTTCACACCCAGAAATGATTTTTCACATTGAGCATTTATTAGCAAGCTAGATTAGAATTTGCAGATAGCATATGGAAATAACAACAACTTGATCTGCAATAGCAGGGTATTTTTTGTAATATAGGGTGACTGTATGTCCTTGTGTTTAAACTTTCCAGGTTTTGGCTTTGTTTTCATACTTTCTGAAGGTAATGACTGAAAAGTATTCTGACCATTAGCGTGCAGGCATTGTACATAATCAACCAATCATAGTGTGTGTGAAGTTGGGATCTACAGAGAACAGTCAAAGCAATGCAAATACATGTACATATGTACTGTAGAGAGCACATCAATAGGAGAAGAAAGCCAAAACCTGGACATTTTAGGCAGTTTAGAATTACTGGCTAGGACATATAAATATGAGAGTACATATGGTCACTATATGTGATAGTAATATTTAGAATTGAATTTGAATTATTTTAAGTACAAGCAGAGTTTTCTGTTTGATCCTTTATTTTTATTAATTCCATTAAACCATCATTATAACAGACATGTACATTATATTTAATAATTATATGGCACTAAATCACTCTAAACCACAGTGACTGGTTGGAGTTGTTGCTAAGTCCCAAAACCATAATTTTCCAGAACACATCATACCAATAACTGAATACATCAAATACTGGAGTGGCCATCACACACTCTCACCAATAACAGACAGTTACGAGCCATGTTACTGTATGACATATAGATTAGTAAGAGTTCCTTGAACTTTGTTACTTTCTTGTAATATATGGCTTTTATCATCATATAAAGATATTGCTGATATCTAAAATCAAAAGTGTAACAGATTGTCATGTTTCTATCACAAAGTATTTCAGACTTATTATGCAATTAGCAAAACAATAACAGGCTTAATTTGGAGATTAAAAACAGTCTCTTTAACCAGACATGGTCAACACTGACACACAGTTGTTTTAAACAGAGGAAGAGCTGAGGAAAGACCCTCCACATCTACATACCATGGTATTTTCATAGCAACACCGTTTGCAATACACGGCACTACAATATCTGCATACCTGCAAGGTGCTAAATTCAGTACTGAAGCAAGTGATGCAGTATGTTCTAACATTTTCTACATTGTGTTTTTGAGAGCAGTGTCGTCGATCAGGACACCCAGAAAAATGAAAGACTTTACAAGTGAGGCATACAGTTTCAGGCAAAGTTCGGTCACCCTTCCAGCAATTATCATGATATAGTATTAGAGTTGCTGAATCCCCCATTTCCTGGGAGTACTGCTTATAAGATGCAGCAGAAAGACATTTGTGCCTCTTCTGAGCATTCACTCATTCTCCTTGAGGGGGCTGTATTTTTCCTGTTGGCTGCACATTGTGTTTTTGAATTGTGCATTTTTTAATAACATTACAGTTGTGGTCATGGATACACTGGCATTCATGGCACACCAAAAATGAATCACAAGTAGAATGGATCATACACTGATGAGTCTTCATGGAATCTTTTGATTTTTCTTTTGCCAAACTAAGCTGGTCTTCTGTTGAATGAAGGTCTTCAGTTGGATATGAGCACAGAGCAAAAGTATGTCTTTTATCTCTACACTCCTTGTAATAGATACAAGATGGAGCGTGAATATCTTTGCACAAATCACACTTGTATATATATATTAACTCTGGAGAGATACATTCGCACATCATTTTTGCTGCCGCCTGTCTCTGGGCATCACCTTCAGGTTTATATTCACCACAGCTTTCCAATGGACCTGGGTTGTTGAGTGATCTTCTCTGCCTTGCATCCTCATTCCCCATGTCTGATTGCGAGGGCTCTTTCTGTAAAGGTTTGCTTAGATCAGTCTCTTTTGGTGGCCTATAGGAAGCGTGAGGTGGCGAACCAGAAGTGGACGTCATGTGAAAGGCATCTGAATGCTCTGTGTACAGATCCAGCTCAGCATCCATGTCACCAGTCAGGATGGCATCTGAAACACTAGCAGCATTTGACTTTCTCTTGGTGTTCTCTAATGCTACCTGAAGACTGTGGCCCGCCTGCCTCTCCTTAACTAGCCATAGAACCCATTCCACACTTCTGCCCAGAGAGCCCAAGGCCAAAAGTAGCAGCTGACACTCCATCCGGGCAGTGAAGAAACCACATGCAAGACTGAGTAAAAAATCAGCAGGAACTAGTTTGGAGTTCAGCGCCAACTCTTCTTCCTCATTAGGACTTGAAGCTTGGTATCCAAGCAAACCAAACAGCTCTTTAGCCTGCTGAAGTGTCAGTGCAGGTTTGATCAAATGGGTGAACATACCTGAAAACATCTTGTGAGAAGAAACAGACTATTTTAAGGTAGTGAAAACAAACTAAATGTCATTCAGACTATTCAAAATATAGCTCTGTAGGCAGGACACCAGTATTTCCATACCTTCACTAATTTGTACTCTCTTCTCCAGGGATAGATGTAGAGGTTTAACGCAGCGAGCTCCAACACTTCAAAGGCCTTGGAAAGTTTCTCAAGCCCCATTTGGCCAGTTTTAGAGGGAAATGCATGGAGAGATTTTTCCATCACTGCCAGTGAATCTAATCCATGTAGATTGTGTATCTTCTGGGCATTGCCTTTGTGAAGGAGCATCTCAACTTCCTTACAAAAATCCTCATTTCTGCATACCAAACTTCGATCCCCCTTCTCAATTCGTCTCTCCAAGTTAGTCTGGTACCTATTGATGAGACCATCCTTTGTCTTTTTATATGCAGAATTCATCCTAGAAGAAACAATATTGTAAGTTTATTTATTGACAACCAAATTCTAATCATTAAACAGGACAATAATCACTTACATACAGAAACAAGCAAGTTTCTATTTTGCATTATGTCATTAACAACGTGGATAGTCGAGTGAAGAGAACTAAAAACGATATTAAAATGTAATCTAGAGATGATATATCCATATCAAATTCAATTCAATCTGACCAGTGATTGAACATATGCGGAAATTCAAACTATTAAAAACCATCTATAGTACTACTTATAAATCAACAGACTAAAGTGAAAGTGATCTTCCAAGATCGAAAGCACAGTTCCGTCAGATTATCTAAAACCACCGTCTTACATATTTCTGTAGTTATTAAATTCAGATTTGTATAAGTATATTTAATGTATAGCACATTGTTGAACAATAAATAACATAAACTACGCTAAATGTTTAAAGACTGTGTATCTTGTGCCTTTCCCAACCAAAACCACCGCCACTGATATTATTTTCTCAACTGACTCAACTTATTAAATTCAAATCAACGAAGCTCTTGACACATTAACACCGTTTACATTAGACTATAACGAATCAAATAAACTAAATTTGTTACCTGATCAACGTCCAACACAAACTGCTTTGAAGAACGTCGCTGTTTCCCGGCGGAGAAACTTTTTTGACGTCACTTCCGTATTCGGCTCACGTGAAGATTTTTAGGGTTGCATTGTCAGACTTTAGAAACTAAATAAGTAAATAAAAATGAACGTGTAACTATAAGTGTATATGAATAAATAAAATAAAAACTGTAAATTTGCATTTTTCATAAAAAGTTAAAAGTTTTATTCACTTCATGAAAAGTACTCCATATCAATCTTGAGATCCCTATTCCTTATTCCAAGTCTGAATAATAAAATAATAAAAGAGCTAAAATAATTTATACAAATGTATTCGCAGTTTATACAACTCATATACCAGTGATAGTTCACAAGAGGGCGCTATAATATATGATAGAAACTGTTGGTAATATCAGTTCTGATCCTTGTATCAAACTTAATTATTAGAACCATTTCTACAGACAAGATGATATTACTGTTATTCACTACAGTATAAGATTTTTTCAGTCGCAACTTTTATAATTTTCTTGTAAAATTTTTTATTTGAAACGGTAATTTATTTGTGATAAAGGATAAAGGAATGCATAATTAGGTGGGCGTGTCTTTCCGAAAGGGGCGTGGTATTCTCGCTGCGGTTCGATTAAAAAGATCTTGAGCAGTAGGAGACATGAACCCCATAAAGCATAATCAATCTCAGACGTCTGCCCTGCTGCAGCGGTTGTGTGCACGATGTCAAACGGGGACAGGGTGGTTTTAGCGCTCGGTGGAGCAGGAACTGTCGGCTCCGGGATAGTGAAAGCTCTCCTGGACAGAGGTAAGAGCATATTAAGTATTTATTTACACTTAATATATATAATACTAAGCATTATTTTTTATATAAAAAAGAAATATCATTTATAATTATTTATAACAACAGTAACTGTAATTATTATTATTATTATTGAGCAAATGCGAAAACGCCCTCAACTGCCCAGCTCTTTTCTAAACATACTGCTTTGTTTAAAATTAGATTCAGTGCAGTTATGATTAGGAAAACAATTATATATTCTCAACCCTATTAGATGTTTTTAGGTTAAATTCAGATCTCAATTTTGATTCCGTAATTTAATTCTAAATTGATTAAACTTTGTCTTTTACTTAAATTGAAAAAAATACATTTCTTTGCATAAATGCATTTTTAAAAGTTTTGCATTGAATGTGTGGTATGCAAATGCATATTTAGGTTTCAAGGTTGCTGTGATCTCCAGAGACAGCAGCAAGTTGGAAAAACTCAAGGGGTTTGTTTCACCCAGCACAAAAAGTAACCTGACCACTTTAGCGGGGAATGTTGGTAAGTATCTTTTATCTTTGTGACTCTAGACATTTTGAGGTCTCATTGATTTTGGATTGTTTGTGACTTATGAAATACTTGCCTAATCTATCAGGCTCAGAAGAAGGAGTGGAGGAGGTGAAACAGGCCTTGCTTAAGTCTGTGGGTAAGATCACAGATGTGGTGTCTTCTCTGGGCTTCAGCTGGTGGCAGGGAGGTCCACCTCACACTCAACCCCTCAAAGAACTGCACTGGGTAAGAAAGCTGCATTTGCAACCCCTCTACAATATTAATCCCAATATTGATCCCTTTCAGTGATTCTTTATACTTGCTTATATGACACACAACATTTCACCATCCCCATTTTGCGTTCTAACTCAGCTTTCATCCTTGGGTCTGCTTCTTCAAATGATCCATCATCATTTGATTGATTCCTCAAAACTCTTCCTCTCTGATCAACAGGTTATTGAGACTCTACTTTTCAGCACCTTTGTGTCTTGGAAAGCGTTCTTTCCCCTGGTGAGAGATGATCCTAATTGCACCTACACGTTTATCACAGGTACATCACTATTTTCCCTCCAAAACATATATTTAGTTAAAGTTATGTAGTTATTTGTGGAAAATAATTGAGTGCATATAAATGATCATTAAAAAAATCTACTTGAGTCTGCATTCATCACTCAACAAATTCAAAACACAGATCAGTAAAACAAAATCAATGGTCAGATAGGTGGTTACATTTTTTGGAATGTCAACAATGCATATACTCTTAAAAATAAAGGTTCTTTGTGGTTCCATGAAGAACATTTACCATCCATGGAAGCCTTCTATTGCACAACAGGTTTGTTATAGTGGAAAAAGTTTAGTCAGGTTATTAAAATTATCTTTACACAGAGGTTCTTTCGAGAGCTGTTTGCCATCACTGCAAAAAAAAAAAAAAGAATAAAAACTTTTGGAACCTAAAGAATTTATCATCCTTGATGGAACTGTCAAGATCTTTCAGATCTTTTAAGAACTGTGGAAATGAATAGAAGAAAATGGAACATACATATACATATAAAAATACATATATATATTCAGAGAGAGATTTCTACAGGAAACAGATTTAGAAGGCAAAAACTTTTAAAAATTGAACTAGAATTTAATGGCCAGTAAATTTTCTTAATCCACTAACCATTATCAGGCAGATGTGGCAACAAAAGTAAATGATTCCCTCTGCTTATCCAGATGCGTTCTGTGTTATACAGGAGGAGCTGGAGAGAAGTTGCTCATGCCGGGCACAGGGTTCCTGACCATAGGGGCAGCCAGCGCTCTGGCGTTCTGTCAGGTTCTGCGTGAGGAGTACCCAGAGGTGCCATGCAAACTCAACCAGGTGTGTCTCATCAAACTCTCCTAAACACAACGACAAGCTCATGTAGTTATATGTCATGAAAGTATTTCCTCATATTTGTCTTAATAATCTTCCATCAGGTGAAAATCAATACGGGTGTGGCGGCCCCAGACCGAATGGCCCCCGGGTACCTGAACCACTTGGATTTAGGGGAAGCTGTGGCTATGCTGATAGAGCGCCGCAACACGTCCCACACCGTCTTCCCCGTGAGCTGTCCTGCCGATCTAAAAACTGTTATCTTGGAGGGCAATCTGTAAGCAAGGCCCATCGGTTTTCCCTCTGTATTCACTTTATCCTGTTAGTATGCGTGTATTGTTTTATTGCATGGCAACAAAACATTTCTGTATTGAAAATCCCCAGCTTTGTCATAGTACAGTCATAGCCTTCAAATACTCATTGTGCTCAAAACAAATCAATATAACCACCAGTGGAACGGTACAGATGCTTTGGAGTGTAGCTGAGCGTAAACGCAGCCCCAGATATGTAAGCTTGACATTGAAGAAGAGAGACACGTGTGAGAACGGATGTAAAAACAAACTCGGTCTTTTCCGCGGTTAGACTAAGTGAAAAAACATGGCAGGTTGTTGGCACACTTGCATCCCCATAGCGTGACTCCCTGCCCTCGTTCACTCAAAACTTATCTGGCTGTTGCTTCCACGGCTCCAATTATTCCCAGCCGTGTGGCCCATAAGCAGCGTGTGAAGGGGGCAAGGGGTTCAGAAATGGCCGGCCGTTATCATAATATTTGCATAAACACTTTAGCGATTTGAATGTAAATTTGCTATTAAAAGAATCTGGATTTAGTGAAGAAGGGAAAGGAGGTGAGAAGGCTGTGGTTTTGCTTTGCATCAGCTTATTAAAGAGATAATTTGCTTAAAACTTTTTCACCTTCATGTCATTCGAAACCTGTATGATTTACGTTCCTCTGTGGAACAAAAAAGAAAGCATTTTTACAAATATCATTCTTGAAGAAGGAAAAACTTATAGATTTGAAATGACATGAGGGTGAGGTCCTTTTTGGGTAAACTATCCCTTTAAATCTGAAGTACAGACCAAAAAGTGTGCCATTCTGTTCACAACACCAAAACATAGTCTCATTTACTCGGTTTAGTACATGTCTGAGTGAAAACGATTCATGGGTGCATTTATATTGTGTGTCTGAGGAAATTAAAATAATAAAAAAAGAGAAAACCTCCCAGACTCCTAGTTTCTTTGAAGTAGTAACCAACGTGACCTGAGCCACAAAGCCGAGGGTGTGATATGACTTCAGCTGCCTGGATTTCATTAAAATCTGGCTTGGAGTCCTTATTTAAAAAATAGTTTGGGAATTGAAAAATTGAAAACAATGGAAAACAAAGTATCCACTTTGGCAACCAGTGATGTCCCTTTTCGTGAGACGGTACACTTTGAGTGCCAGAAGACATTATTTCTCATCAATATTTTCAAACTCAAAACTCATACTTGAAGGGATAGTTCACCACAAAACAAAAACTCTGTCATTATTTATTCACTCTCATGTCATTCCAAACTGGTATTTTTTTCTTCTTCAGTGGAACACAGAAACTGATATTTTGAACAACATGAAGTTGAGTTAGACAATTTTCATTTTTAGGTGAATTCATTTAAATTGTACGAACACATTTAAAAAGAGAAACTATCAGGGATGCAAAATATCACAAAAAAGTGAGAATGAATTGGAGCGACCAACTGGCTTTTATATGAAATTTTGCACAATTTAATCATTAGCCATCTTTTGTCATCCATCTAGTCACATCATCCATTTCTATGGATCAAATTAAACACAAACAGATCAGGGTTTGCAAACTTTCCCTAACCACTCTTGCTGTGTTTTGGTGTTTAACCCCAAGGCTTGTCACAGGTTATTTTGGGTGCCAGCTCCAAAACACAGACTGGAATTGGGGCATTTATGTAGAGGGACAAGACAAGTGGACTGGAAGAGAAGGCCGCCCATAGACAAAGTCACACAGTGAAGCCATTAGAGTAATCGTCATCCACACAGAGGGTATTCTAGGACAGAGGTTAAGCCTCCTGATTCAGAGTGGCATGTTTTCTCCTTCGGCCCTGAAACTTTCGGAACAATCCAGCCATCTGCCCATCAGGCAACTCGGCCTCCCTCTGAGCAATCGCTTCTCCCAGCGATTTCCTCGCCCTACGAATTTTAACTAATCGATTAAAAGATGGTCAAAAGCATGGAAGAATTAGGAAAATAAAGGAAAAACACCCCAGACAGCAGTAAAAAGGGTTACATGTGTCTTTATTGTTAGAAAATTCATATGCCATGCACTTTCAAACCATGCCCATGTGCATTATCCAATCCTAACGATCGGGTTTGAAGAACTTGGGAAGGTTTTGTAAAAAAAGAAAAAATACATGGCCCCTGTCTCTTAAGCAAAGAGATTCAGGCTACATTCACATTCATCAATTCACATTACAGATCTTGAGCAACACACACAACACACACTCTGCTCAGACAAAACAAATATATATTAATACATTTGCTCATACAAATTATTTTATTATGCCTATTTTCTATTCAATCCTCTCAACCTCAGTAACGTCTGACTCTGAAGACAGATGGTTCAGCAGCATTAATGTTTCTTGCACATCCAGTCTTTTTTTCACATTCATTTCACTTCTTTGACTATTAGAATGAAAAGCATTTAAATAACAAATTAAGATGTTTAAAAAGAAATCGATAAAATCTATACTGCTTAACACGATGCCTGTCTGCTAAGTGGTATATTTACTTGCAAAAGAAATGCACAGCTCTGAGTATAAACGTGTAACAGAACTTGTTTTGCCAATTTTTCTCCATTATGTCCTACGCAGTTAAGCTCAAAATGGATATAATTCTGAGCTAAAACAATACAAAAACTCTGAATTAGTGTCTCTTTTTATAGTTTAATAAATAGGGTTTTACATGATGACAAATGCTAGTAGTGCTTTAGTCATTTCCATTGATAAAATTCTCTGGGAAATAAATTGACCAAAAAAAAAAAAAAAAAAAAAAAAAAAAAAAAAGTGTCAACGGGATTAGAATATTTACACATTTATATTAAAAAAATAATTAACTAACCTTTCCACAAATCCTTTCCTAACATCTGGCTCATTTCATCCCATTCAGTCTCATATAAATATTTTTTTGCTTTGGCTACAATACTGATCTCACTTCTAACCACATTCAGATGAACCTCCCCTGTAGCGCCCAAACACTGCGAATAACCTTCTGCAGTCCCTTCAAAAGCAGTAGGTGGGGAAGATTTGAACAGAACTGAAGTCTGGCCTGATTTGAGACTTGAACAGGCTGAGCAGAGGAGATACACAAACTCCTGAGGACTGTCAAACACGATTAGATCTTTCAGTCAGCTGAGGCACCTAGAACCAAAACACAAACGGCTCTAATTAAACTGGATGAACAAGAATCATGTAAGCCAGCCAGCTACTTTAAGAGCAGAGACCGTTAGAGAAGCAAAAGCAAATGAAAGTGTTCTGCATCACTCTGGCAGAGGCTGAAAGTTTGTTTGATGTTTTGGCATGTGCAACCGTCTCCACTGGGTAATCTAATTAGAACTTAAGCCACCGTAGACTATCATTATTTCAGTAATGTGACCTTAAATAGAAACTTCACCCTGTGGCAAAAACAAACAGCAACATTTCACTTCAAGAAGTGAAGTTCAAAGTTCAGCAAGGTCAATGTAATTTATCCATCAAGGTAAGAGCAACACATCTGGCTGTGATCCAGGGGTACCGCCCAGCCCCTGCCTTCCTATTTGTTTCAGTTTAGTTGTTCAGCGCTGGATGATGACGATAGAGGAACGCATTTCAACATGGGACGCTGTAGCATAAGTGACAGCTGTACAGACGTTGCGCTCTGCAAAGTTAAACGTTTGGATAAAATGGGATAACTGTGTCACAGGTAGTTCTGGTGAGGTGGAACAACATTGTCTGATAGAGTTAGTGGTTTAGTTCATCAAGTTCTTATTCAACTGAAAGATAACATTTGAAAAGGCACAAACCCATTTAGGTAATAGCCTAATAATAATAATAATAATAATAATAATAATAATACCAAACCATTCAAAAATTTGGGCTCAGTAAGACTTTTTTTTTTTTTTTTTAAATGTTATTGAAAGAAGTCTCTTATGCTCACCAAGTCCACATTTATTTGATCACAAATACACTAAAATAATATTGTAAAATATTATTAGAATTTAAAATAGCTATTTTCTATTGTAACAGATTTTTAATGCAAATTAATCCTGTGATAGCAAAGATGAATTTTTAGCAGCTATTAGTCCAGTCTACAGCGTCACATGACCCTTCAGAAATTAATATAATATGCTGATTATATTATGCTCACAAAGAAAGAAAGAAAGAAAGAAAAACTGTCATATACAATTAAAATGAATTGGGATGGTAATCTATGTAGCCACATGTAGGTAGCTCACTTTGTTTTGAGTCGGTGTGTATCAGAGGATAAACCTGAAATGATATGATTGGCTTTACCTACGTCAGGTGGGTTTGGCAGCCGGGGGTGGAGCCCCACCCAAGGGCAATGACTCAACGTAGGTCAGCGCGCTCTGCATTGACGTCAGGCAGTACCCTTCCTCTCCGATCAGATACCTGTAGACATAAATAAACACTTCATTAGCGCTTCTGCTCACAAGGGAAAACAAGATCTCTTCCACTGAGGGTCAACTTCAAATAAACCCATCTGCTAATGAGACTAAGACACGAGATCAAGCTGAAGCCAAGAGCCAGTGTGTAATATGTTAGGGAATGTGATGAGAGAAGAGAAAGTAAGAGAGAAACAAAAGACAGTATGAGACAGATGTTTCTATTCATTAAATGAAGTTTGCTCAAATATAAAAATCATAATTTTGCACCCTCAAGTAATTTTAAACCCATGCCATAGAGTCATATTTGATTTGAGACCTGCTTCAGGTGCAGATTATCAATAAAAGGTTTAAGAGTGCATAAAGAACAAAAATCTCTCATATGACTTAAAGCAATAGTTCACCTAAAAAAAAATTCAATTTGCTGAAAATGTACTCATGCTCAGGCCATCCAAGATGAAGATGAGTTTGTTTTCTCATCAGAACAGACTTGGAGAAATTCAGCATTTCATCACTTGCTCACCAGTGCAATGAATGGATGCCGTCAGAATGAGAGTCCAAACAGCTGATAAAAAGAATCACAATAACCCACAAGGCTCCAGTCCATCAATTAACATCTTGTGAAATGAAAAGCTGTGTGTTTTGAACTTGAACAGTTTAACTTTAAACTGTTGCTACTGCTGCATGTTTGATCTGTGCATATTTCCCTCCTGACTCAGATGAGATTACGTTTTCACTGGAAAAAGCAATATTACTCATAAAGGGCTCATGTTTTAGCCAGCAGCAATGGTTTAAAGTTGAAAATGTCTTGATGGATACGGAGCTTTTCACTTCAGTCCATCAATTAATGTCTTGTGGAGTCATGTGGATTATTGTGATGTTTTTAATCAGCTGTTTGGACTCTCATTCTGACGGCACCCATTCACTGCAGAGGATCCATTGATGAGCAAGTGATGCAATGCTTAATTTCAGATGAAGAAAAACTTTTACATATCAGATGGCCTGAAAGATGGACTATTCCTTTAGGTAGCTTTAAAATATAGTTCACAAGCAGTGCACACTACTTCTATGATACTTTTGAATCCTGAATGCCGAGCTATCCCTTTAAATCAGTCTAAGACGCATGTATATAATCCTATAGTCCTATGAAGGAAACCTGTTAACTGTGCCTGAGAATGAGTACACTTCCTATCACAACTTTCCTTACACGCTGCAGAGTTCCACCCTCAGTTCCAAGCCACCAAGCAGCATAAACATCTAAAGAGATTTTATTTGTATTTTTATAGGGAGAGAAAACCCAAACCAGAATATCCCCAACATTCCTTGTTAAGTGCCAATCTAACCAGCCTGTAAAAATGTCCAGTTTTATACTGATAAACAGAGCTCAGGGCTGTGGTCTGAGTAGGCACGCAAGAGTACAGCGCAGGAGGGGTGACATGAATACCCATAACGCCGCTCAGGAAACAGGTCAAGTGGTCACCTAAACGAACTGAGATCTCACTGTTCTGATATCCTCTGCTCAAAAAAAAAAAAATACATAAACATGAAAGATGGCATCAAAGTTGAACTCATATTACCAGTAAGAACTGTATGGGTTTATTCCAACATATTTAGACTGGAGGGTATTTTTCTAGCTGAAATATTCATGCACAAAATCTGAGACAGTGCAATAGATGACAACATTTCGATTATTGGAAACAAGTGAGGTCGTGTTCTGCCGATACTTGATACATGCCCAGATGACAGCGAGACTGGCACTTAAAAGGATATGACAAGCCAAATTTCCAAACAGCATCTTCTACCCCAACATTTTCAACAACTGATCCCAAAAATTTGACAGACTGTCAATGGGTCTTAGAGGCTGTCTGAGATATGCCATTTTCTATTGCATAATATTTAGTCAGGCTGTAATTGCAGATCTTTAACCCATTATAACAATAACACTTAAAGGGGACCTATTATGCAAAAATCACTTTTATAATGTGTTTGAACACAGTTGTGTGGCCGCAGTGTGTGAAAACCACCAGCCTATAATGGTAAAAATCCACCAACTCATTTTATTATAATCTAAAAAAGTCTCTCAGAACGAGCTGTTTCAGATTCTCCCTCTGTGGACGTCACTGAGGGAAAAAAGTTCCGCCCATTAGTGACGCTGTCCTATAAACATAGACATAGCCCTGAGTAAGAAGCTGCGTCCGCCTCCACCATTACTGATCACTTGCTGTAGCTGCTGGAGATATACAATGTCAGCGCCAAAGAGGCTTTTCAAGTGTTGTGTTTTGGGATGCACTAATGAACATAGGAGTCTC
>JAFVLL020038760.1:0-15173 GCA_021397915.2 Tor tambroides
GGGGGGGGGGGGAATAAATTACACTGGGTCACTCAGAGTATTTTGTTTTTGTCAAAAGAAGGCGGCGGGCAGGGGTTGGTAAACCTGCAAAGCAGGACAGCGGCTTTTCGTCTGCAATTCATACAGAGACTTCTGTTGGGATCAACTGATTTCAGCTGGAGAGCTACTGCGTGTGCTATTTTACGGAGGCTGGGAGGTCTTCAGTTGGACAAAGCTCTTTTCTTGGTGGACCCCCTAAAACTGGACTTTGCCAACGTACCAATTTTTTGTCGTAACCTTTTCAGAGTCTGGAGTCTTTTTAATCATCAAAGGGCACCATCTATGAACTCTCTCTTTTGGTTGTTAAATGAACCTATAATACATGGAGCCCGTTTGGACATTTCTGTTGGTGACCACACTTTTCCTGGACTGAATAATTTGCTTTGCAAATCTAAGACCACTACTTTAAGTCATCTGTTAAAGGTGGCTGGACCTGATTTTATGAACACTGAGCAAGTTGCTTTTCATCTCGGAATTTGTTCGACCCGTAAAGTTGTTCAATTACTGACAAAGTGGCGGTCTGCTCTATTGACTGAAGAGAGAAAATCATTAGCAGACTTTTGTAGAGGAGTAAAGGCTCCTAATGTTGAGGACTCTTTTCCAGCTATTTTTTTAACTCCCAAACTAGATGATTGTATGGGATGTTTTTTAAAAGTTGGTAAATCTTTGTGTTTGGATTTTTTTTCAGTTACTGGGAAAATTTTGTACAAAGCTTGTGTTCTGGTTTTCAATAAGAAGCTTTTAAACAATAAAATAGACACTCCATGGCGTTCATTCCTCAAATTAGATGATGATGTTATACCTGAATGGAGAATTCTGTATAAGCCACCGTTAGTAAAGAGAGTAGGAGATATACAATGGAGAGTTCTTCATGGCGCAATTGCTGTAAATGCTTTTGTTTCTGTTTTAAACCCTGAAGTGAGTTCTGAATGTCCTTTTTGTTTTATAAGAGAAACGGTTTTTCATGCTTTTATGCAGTGTTCCAGGTTAAACCATTTATTTATGGTATTAAAGAGTCTTTTTGGTTGTTTTAATGAAACTTTTTCAATGGAAATTTTTGTATTGGGTGCTAAGTATGTGAAGAAAAAACGCTATGTTTGTCAATTACTGAATTTTATCTTGGGTCAAGCTAAATTAGCTGTTTATACAAGTAGAAAAAATAAGATTGAGCAGAAGACTGGGCAAGATGTTGTTTTGTTCTCAAGTCTTGTAAAGGCTAGAGTTTTGATTGATTTTAATTTTTATAAGTCAGTGAATGATCTTCTTTCTTTTGAATTGAAATGGTGTAGCAGAGGAGCATTGTGCTCTGTTTTTGAAGATGAATTGTTTTTTACACACATTCTGTGATTTATATATAATGTGATTTATATGTTGTGAATTTATTTTATTGTCTATTTGTAATAAAGAGCTATTCAAATTCAATTCTCTCTCTCTCTCTCTCTCTCTCTCTCTCTCTCAATGTATTTGTACTTGTATTGCATAATGTAAACTAACTTCCCCTCTTTGTTAAAGTGGTGTAATTTCCTGGTGTGTCAGTAGAGCTGCTGTCTGTCAGTGAGACTCGATCTGACTCTTTAGAGAAATGCTCATCTTTGGACTGATGCTGCTGCAAACTGCTGCATGTGAGTTACTTTCACATCAAACTCATCTTATCATGCTGATCAATCAGATCAATCTCTGATGAATATAATAGTACATTAAGAGTCTGCAGTGATCTAGCAATAGAGTTTTCTGTCCTTCTTGAACTGTGTGTGTAAGTAGAGTATTATAATTTGTCAGAGAAAGTGTTTAAGTCACAGTGAAATCATGTCCAATGAAATCATATAGTCCGTATATAGTATTTTTAGACCAAGTATAACAGGTGATTTTTGTACCTCTATATTAGGTCCCCTTTAAAAAGTTAATCAATCTGTCTGAAGAATAGCATTTTTGTTTAGGAGGTCTAGGACGAAAGAGAGATGCATTTTCCAGGATTTTACACTCATAATACAACAGGTGAAATCATCAATATATATATACATAGCAGGGGAATGGGAAATTATCTCAAACAACTCAAGCCAACTTTTCAAACTGAGATTACAGGTGCCTTCAAATTTACACATGATCAAGATCTGTCTTTTGTCACTGAATCAGAATAACTGTGCCCTATAGCCCCAGTTTTTCTTTTACTGCTGCCAACACTGCTGCTGTTCCTGTCAGTGCTGTTACTCCTCCTGCTGTTACTGCTCCTGCCACTATTGCTCCTGCTCCTGTTGCTATTTGCATTGTTTTCCCCCAGTCTTTAAAATCCTCCCATTGGATCTGGGCTTGATCACAAATCTCGTTAGTGTATTGCTGTTCTTCATTCTCCTCCACCATCTTCTCAGTCTTCTCCAGCAGTCCTGTGACCTGAGAGTGGTTCCTCATGTTCTCATTATTGAATGAGTGAAATCTGCCACCACATGAATCAACAAGAGCCCTGAGGTTGTTACTTTCACTGATATACTCATCTAATGGTTTACCCATCAGATGATCAGCATGAGTGAACAGGACGAAGGTGTAACGAGCAGCATCTTCTCCAAAGTTCTTCTGAATCCATCTCACTGCGTTTTTCTCCTCATTTGTGAATCTCACATCCAGTCTGATGACCAGCAGAAACGCATGAGGTCCAGGAGCAGACATGTACATGCACTTCTCCATCTCAGCCTTCAGTTCTTCTGCTGACATTCCAGTATCAAACATGCCTGGAGTGTCGATCACTGAGATGTTTCTGTCTCCCATCACCACTTCTCCTCTCTCACAGGTTTTAGTAACTGATTGTGGTGCAAAAGCCTTCTTAAAACACTCTACACCTAATATAGTGTTTCCAGTTGAACTCTTTCCAGCTCCAGTTTTTCCGACTAGAACAATCCTCAGATCTGATGAAGTGAGAGAACTTACATTTAAACACCATTTACAAACAAATAAATAAAATACTTTAACAGGTAATATGTTTTGGTTAACATGACATACTATACATTTATTAATTTATACAGTTATACTGGATCACAAAGAATCCAACCACAAATGTGTGACTGCAGTGTAACCTAACAATGTGACCATGTCCATGTCGTCATTTATTCATCCTCATGTCATTCCAAACACATTAAAAACTTTCTTTCTTCTGTGGAGCACAAAATGAGAAACAGTGGCAGTGGAAGGCTGCTATCTTTCAAGCTTCAAAAAACACCAAAAATTATGAGAAATTTTACTGCGAATCATTATTCAGTGATTTTTTTTTTATATCTGCCTTTGACAACTTCTTCCTGTTCTCCAAATGTCTTCTTTTAAAGGTCATACAGGTTTGGAGTGACACGAGGAAGAATATGATGACAAGATCTTCATTTATGGGTGAACTATCAGTTTACACTGAGTTTTATGATTTAGAAATCTTATAATATCATTATAAAATGTAAGAAGAATCTTCATTTGTGGCAAAGCAGGACATTTAAAAATACAGGAGTGTGCAAGCATTCCTCATGTTTGTCTTTAATAAAAAACACAAAAATCATATATTTATTCAGTAGCCAATAGAGACAAACAGATCAAGCTTATTTGCATATGCACAGGGAAGATATTATCTTCTTTTTTTTTTTTTTTAAAGGCAATTTTTTTTTAACATGAGCAATGCTAAACAATAGCCTCTATATATGCTTTTAAAATAAGTTTGCTTTCACCTAATTATATATATATATATATATATATATATATATATATTAAATCTTACAGACAAAATCATGCAGCCATCTTATTCTGAATCTTGATGCTTTCAATGCTTTCATTTGTTATTATTGAGAGAACATGCTAATTGTAATGAGAAAGATCTAACATTGCTTCAACCATTGCTGTAACCAAACTAGAAACAAAAATGTCCACCTTATTATTTTCTATTTAACAACTTCTGCCTTTTACCAGAAACAAAGAGTATTTTAAAGTGGAAATGAAGCAGCCAGGCAATTTTGCATTATTTAGTAAAGTAATTTCCACTTTAATTAAAATAATGTATAACAAACATAATTAATGAAACCATTTTAAAGAAAAAAATGTGTTTTGTTTTAGCTTTTAGAGCAAGGGTGCCACCATCTTGCAGTACCATAGCGTGTGACGTCACGGGGTTGGTTCGCTCTGTTGGCCAGCTAAGTAATATACCCCCGGTTTCACAAACAAGGCTTAAGCCTAGTCCTAGACTAAAATATAAGTCTGAGCTGTTTCAACTGAAAGAAACTTGCAATGACTGATCTTAAAATATATCAGAGCCTTTGTTTTGTCTCAAGATGCACACCAGTAATGTTTTTTTCCTAAGCACATTTATAAAAATTACTTAAATGTCCTAATTGAACTATGGCCTAATCCTGGCTTAATCTAAGCCCTGTCTGTGAAACCGGACCATAGGCATTTCTTTATTTTTTGAATACATAAATATTATTTTAACACATCAATATTTTTGTTTTCACCATTATTTGGATGAATATTCAACATATCTATATCACATTATCTAGGCCTTATATATCACATTATCTAAACCTAACAGACCACTCAGATCATTAGGATCGAGTCAGAAACACCAAGGGTTCACACAAAACAAGGGGAGTCCGCTTTTAAACAAGCGTGCACAAAAAGTAAAGAAATATGGTTGTAACACTTTTTGTTTCAGTATTTGTAACTCGCTGGTTTTTTGAGCTAGTGCGCTCAAACTTTTATACAAAACACTCACATTTGTTCACTACAAAAGGCACCAATTCAGACCTCTGCAATAATATCATAGCCCTTATAAGTTGATGTCAAATACATGGAGTGCCTTTGTTACAATCTACCCCACTGCTGAGGTAGGTTGTAACACATGCTGGGGTAAGTTGTAACAGTCAGACAAAATAAGCAAAAACAGAAGCTACCTCATAAAGTTTGCTTCAAAAACAGGTTTATTGAAACAATCTAAAAGAATGATCCAAAACAATTCTGCACTTTCTGTGATTATGACCACATCTCCAATTCACTTTCTGTTCGATGCAGGAGAGTGTGTATGTGTGTCTGTAAATTAGACTACTAAAAAAAAAAAAAACTCCTTAACAGTATTTATGTTTACTGAACACTCAACTCCAGTGTACTGAGGTAAAGAACAGGTAGATCTAACAAAAAACTGTGTGTGAGATTGTGTCTATGTATGAATTTTCTCAATCAGAGTCACAATGGTGTCAAACCAATGTTTTTAACCCCAGAGTGCAGGCTCAGTGGATCCAGAAACTGCATAGGGCACATTTTACCTACGCCTCCTTTGGCTTTGAGCTGCCAAAAAAGCTCCACATAGACGTCATGAAAGTTCTCAGTTCTATGCAAGGGAACGCTAAATTGTGTTACAACTTATCCCACCGCAGTCAGCCAATGTTTAGTTAGCTGTATTAGCATAATGGTTTGAAATTAGCAGTTTAAAAATGTGTCACATTTTGCCTGAGAATCTACAATTTATTCTAATGTCAGTTATATGATTTAATCTGCAACGGTTTAAAAAATACTTAGCAAAATATAGTTTTGGTCCAAAAAAATCGGATTCTTACAAGAAAATCTAATTTCTCTTTATAAAATCTGCTTATATCTATTTACAGCCTTGTCAACCATTCATACAAGATCAGGGTGGAAGTGGGTAAATAATGAAATTATCATATGACTCCTAGTTTATCCCTGATAGGTGGAAATGGTGCTGTTACAACTCTCCCCATGTTACAAGCATACCCGGTCTCCCCCTACTGGCCAAAGGAGCAAACCAACCCTGTGATGTCACAAGATGGTGGTACTACAAGATGGTGGCGCCCTTGCTCTAAAAGCTATAACAAAACATCCTTTTTTCTTTAAAATAGTTTCATTAATCATGTTTGTTATATATTTTTAATTAATGTGGAAATCACTTTACTAAATAATGAAAACTTGACTGACTGTTTCACTTCCACTTTAAGTGACTGCTTTGAACAAATGAGATATTGTTCTGGCCAGTTAAAGAAGATGAGTTCAGCAAGTTCCTTGTTCCTGCTTCTGAATATTATGGCTAAAATTAAATTAATTTTGCCTTTATCAATAAATGTAAACAAATTATTTAATGTTATTTCATACACAGTAGTTATGTAATACTTGTACTGTGTGTTTTGTTTAACATTACCAAGGTAACATTGTTACAGCACTCAGTTAACAATGAGGTTGAACTGAAAGGCACAGTTTAATCAATATAAATGTTTACATGTTGACCTGTATTCTACATCTGTGTACTATATACTGTGTATCACTCTGCCTAGAACCAAAGACGTTACTATCGCATGATATGTTACCAAGAGCTTCTTAAAAACCACAACAAGTTCCTCGTGTTTGCGCACACTTGGCAAATAAAGCTGATTCTGATTCTTCTTCTGATTCTGATATAATGGTACCAATATTCTCTTCATGTATTTAAGAGAGTCACTATGATTCAAGATTCCTCACAGGCATTACTAAATCACAGCCTAATAGATTAATTCTAAATCCATTTAATATAATTTAATTGTAAGTTAATAAAGTTTGACTGACCTTTATCGGTTGGTGCCATAATTGCTTTAAATAGTTCTGCTGTTGTTGTACTGAGAGTGTCAACCTGACAGTATGAACATATGTACTTGAGCATTACCTATTTTTTTCAAACAAAAACTCCACCCATCTCTCTCTCTCTCTCTCTCTCTCTCTCTCGCGTTGTTATGGACAGAATGGTCATGGAAACTGAAAATGTTCCATTTCAGACATTGTTTAAATAATATTCAATGTACAACCTGTTGTGTAATATGCATAAGAATACAATTACCCTGCCTTATTGTTTGATGTATTTACACTGACCAAAATTATAAACGCAACACTTTTGTTTTTGCCCCCATTTTTCATGAGCTGAACTCAAAGTTCTAAGACTTTTTCTATGTACACAAAAGGCCTATTTCTCTCAAATATTGTTCACAAATCTGCCTAAATCTGTGTTAGTGAGCACTACTCCTTTGCCGAGATAATCCATCCACCTCACAGGTGTGGCATATCAAGATGCTGATTAGACAGCATGATTATTGCACAGGTGTGCCTTAGGCTGGCCACAATAAAAGGCCACTCTAGAATGTGCAGTTTTATCACACAGCAAAATGCCACAGATGTCGCAGGTTTTGAGGGAGCGTGCAATTGGCATGCTGACTGCAGGAATGTCCACCAGAGCTGTTGCCAATGAATTGAATGTTCATTTCTCTACCATAAGCCGTCTCCAAAGGTGTTTCAGAGAATTTGGCAGTACATCCAGCCGGCCTCACAACCGCAGACCACGTGTAACCACCCACCTGTGAGGTGGGTGGATTATCTCGGCAAAGGAGAAGTGCTCACGAACACGGATTTAGACAGATTTGTGAACAATATTTGAGAGAAATAGTCCTTTTGTGTACATAGAAAAAGTCTTAGATCTTTGAGTTCAGCTCATGAAAAATGGGGGCAAAAACAAAAGTGTTGCATTTATAATTTTGGTCAGCGTAGTTAACATAGTACGTCTAATGGTATATTATTTTGTTGCCTTATATGGACAATTATGCAACTGCTACAGAGGTATTGCATTTATATTACAATGAATATAACTTTTATTTGATGTCTTACAATATAAACCCAGTTATACTGTGAGTATTAGGTTGGAGAGCATTGCAGAGTTATATGTGTGTGTGTGCTGAATTCAGGGTCAAAGAGATAAGGAAAAGACCTCACTCTGTTGTTTAAAAGCTTTTATTAAGAATGTGTTTTATTAAGAAAAAGACAAGACACTATTTGTTGTTAATGTTTTTTATTTGGCAATATGGTTTATTAAGATAATGGAGTAGAGAGGAAGAAGCATGTATTAGGAAGAGCAAGAGGGTTGAATCTTACCAGGAGGTGATGAGCTGGTGTGGGATGAAATGCAGATAGCTGCAGTGGAGTCCAGAGGAAGAAGAAAGAAGAGATTGGCATTGATTTATAGCTAAGCCAGAACAGACCACGGAGAAGTCTTTGGTCAGAATTTGTAAGTATATTAAAGTGCTCATCATTTAGATTTGATTCGACTTACCTAACCTGAGAATAATAAAAATAATGTACTGCTGTTTAAATACGCACTGTAAAAAAAAAACCCATTTCTAGTTGGGACATTTTGTAAAATTCAATAAAAACTAGAATCTGTGATTTATTAATTCTCTTGACAAAGACTGACAACTGACAAAGGTTAAGAGAAAATATGTCCAATGTTATCACCAATCACCAATTTAAGTGTATTTTGTATGTATATATATATATATATATATATATATATAAACAAATTTTAATTTTAATGGCGGCAACACACTCCCAAGTAAATCCAACACAAGACAGGGGAACACAGACTGGGATCATGACAGAACCCCCCTTATAGAGTGGCTTCCAGACGCTCCTAAACAAACACACACACTTAAGTCCAGAAGGGGGGTGGAGCGGAGGTATATTAGGTGGAGAGATGGAGGGCCATGTCTGTGAGGTGGAAGAGGGTCTAGAGACAGGGAGTCAGGGTGGAATTGGAGGAACTGGTGATCAAGGCAGAGCTAGAGACCAAGGCAGGACTGGCAGAGCAGGAAGCCAGGGTGGAACTGACAGAACACAAGATCATCTCAGCAGAGCTGGAGACCACCAGAGTGGAGCAGATGGGGCCGAAGATTCTCATGGTGGAGCAATGACCATAACAGCAAAGCAGACAGGAAAAAAGACCTCAGAGGCAGATCAGGTGAAATTGGAAACCACCAGGACAATTCAGGGGTGAACTAACATGTAGAGGCTCTGGCATGGTGGCTACGTTTTGATGAGACTCTGGCATGTCAGATGATGATGGGACGAGACTTTGGAGTGCCACGTTGCTCATCCGCGACTCCCACAATATAAGTAGAGCCATTCAACTGCACTGCAAGGTTGAGGTCACGTGCTCTGTATTACGTTTACATTTAGTTATTTAGCAGACGCTTTTATCCAATGCGACTTACATATTATTTGCTTCCATTGTCCTCATATGTAAGTGCTATGACAAGTCTCAGTCAATGCAGTACACGTAACATTTTTATTTTTTTGTTAATTATATAATTAATTAAAATGTTAAATTAAACAAATAGATAAAATAGAAAAAGAATAGAGAAAGCTAATTAGAGGCCTTTTTTTTTAGAGTGCACGTCTTAAAGGGTGGGGTTTTTTTTTGTTTTTTTTGTATGCATGCATTGCGTTTAGTCATGAGTTTTACTACAAATACCATGGCTATGTTTAGTATAGCAAAACCATGGTTAATTTGTGGTTACCTTAGTTAAATTTATTAGTTTTATTTATTTGTAGTAAAACAATGTTTAATTTTCATAAAGGTATATATGTATTAAAACATTTCATAATTGAGTACAGAAATGAAGGTGAGTACTCTTACCTGACCCTGATTTTACAGCAGCCAGTCTTAACAGTTTTTCACAATCTGGCTCCTGATTCTATTTATTTATTTCTTTGCTGGGATTCAAACACATTAAAAATGCATGCAGTAGTAAGAGCGTCTACAGTAGTTCATGTTGGCCAAAACACACAAGGAAATGCATTGTGAAAATAATATTGTCAGCTATCACAGACATCCACTTTTGGAAGGAACTAGATTTCTCAGTGGATCACTGAGTTTGCTGAAAAGCAGTAGGTAATTTGCTCTGGAATTATTACAGAGGTTGTGTGAGAAAAACACAGACAGATTCAGACAGAGGTTGTGTGAGAAAAACAGGCAGATTCGGACAAGATTAAAATCGCAACGTATGTCTGTGAAATCCAAAGTTCTGGCATGAAACTCTAGATGTTGCAGTCTAATAGGTGTAACTCAATCTGACGTAATGACATCATCACATGGCACAGCTGATTGGTTCTTTTTGTATCAGCAGCCAATGAGCTTGCTGCTCAACGTTTAAATACAAACCGAATTCCGGAAATGTTGGGACATTTTTTTTAATTTGAGTAAAATGAAAACTAAAAGACTTTCAAATCACATGAGCCAATATTCTATTCACAGAAGAACATAGAGAACATAACAAATGTATAAACTCAGATATTTTACACTTTTATCCACTAAATGAGCTCATTTCAAATTTGCTGCCTGCTACAGTTCTCAAAAAAGTTGGCATGGGGGCAACAAAGGGCTGAAAAAGCAAGAATTTAAAAAAAAAATTAGCTGGGAGAACATCTAGCAACTACTTAAGTTAACTGACATCAGGTCTGTAACATGATTAGCTATAAAGGGGATGTCTTAGAGAGGCAGAGTCTCTCAGAAGTAAAGATGGGCAGAGGCTCTCCAATCTGTGAAAAAGTGCGTAAAATGATTGAGGAATACTTTAAACATTCCTCAATGTCAAATTGCAAAAGCTTTGCAAATCTCATCATCTACAGTGCATAACAAAAGATTCAGAGAAACTGGAGAAATCTCTGTGTATAAGGGAAAAGGCCATTTTTGGATGCCCGTGGTCTTCGGGCCCTCAGACTAAATGGGACCAGGAATACTTCCAGAAACCACTGTCGGTAAACACAATCTGCCGTGCCATTTGCAGATGCCAACTAAACCTCTATCATGCAAAAAGGAAGCCAAATGTGAACATGGTCCAGAAGCGCCGTCTTGTCCTGTGGGTCAAGGCTCATTTAAATTGGACTGTTTCAAAGTGGAAAAGTGTTATATGGTCAGACTAGTCCAAATTTGACATTCTTGTTGGAAATCACGAACGCCATGTCCTCCGGGCTAAAGAGGAGGGAGACCTTCCAGCGTGTTATCAGCATTCAGTCCAAAAGCCAGCATCTCTGATGGTATGGGGGTGCATAAGTGCATACGGTATGGGCAGCGTGCATGTTTTAGAAGGCACTATGAATGCTGAAAGGTATATAAAGGTTTTAGTGCAACATATGCTCCCCTCCAGATGACGTGTATTTCAGCAGGACAATGCAAAACCACATACTGCAGCTATTACAACAGCATGGCTTCATAGTAGAAGAGTCCGGGTGCTGAATTGACCTGTCTGCAATCCAGATCTTTCACCTATAGAGAACATTTGGCGCATCATTAAATGAAAAATACGATAAATACGACCACAAACTCTTCAGCAGCTGGAAACTTATGTCAGGCAAGAATGGGACCAAATTTCATCACCAAAACTCCAGAAACTCATAACCTCAATGCCCAGATGTCTTCAAACTGTTTTGAAAAGAAGAGGAGATGCTCCACCATGGTAAATATGCCCCTGTCCCAACTATTTTGAGACCTGCAGCAGGCATCAAATTTGAAATGTTCATTTTGTGCATAAAATTGTAAAATTTCTCAGTTTAAACATTTATGTTATCTATGTTCTATTGTGAATAAAATATTGGCTCATGTGATTTGAAAGTCTTTTTTTAAAGTTTTCATTTTATTCAAATTTAAAAAACATCTCAACATTTCGTGTTGTACTTGGCTAGTGCTTGCTGTGGCAGTTACAGCGCACTTCAGAAACCCTCCATCTTACCCAGCTCCACCTGTATAGATCTGCTACGGGGTGATTCATGAATACTATATGGGGGTTATTTGACATATGTGCAGCAGCAGCATTTCTTACATGCTCACAGCAGCATGTTGTGCATGTACTGGCAGTAGCAAGTCTCAGTACTTGCTCTGCCGCAGATGCAGCAGCATAGCAGATCTATTCCACCAAGATCAAATACATTATCATTGTCATGTACATTACCATCCCAATCCCTCTGAGAGTTCTCATGACAGAAATACAAATTTCTCTAATGACCCCCTGGAAAACTAATCCCATCCGAATAGGGCTAAAGACCAGTGAAATTAAGGCAGATTTAGCCAAAATGAGCTCCCTGTCCGTGTACTGCAGCAGTTTAAAGATGAAAACCTGTGGTTTAGCGCAATCTGTAGAGAGCCTCGTGTACACGGGATGCGCTCGCTCCACTTCAATCTCTTTGCCCGCCAGAGACGAGAGCCACGTCAGTAGCGATCTTTTCAAAAAGCCCATAGGGTCATCCTTTTCGGAACCTTCAGGCAATCCAACCAGACCCAGATTGCTGCACCTATTGCGATCCTGTAAGTCCACAACCTGTTGCTCGAGGGCGGCTACTCGCCTATCGTGATCTGCGACAACTTTCTTTTGTTCTCTCATCTCCCCTGTAAGAAGATTCAATTTATAGCATAGCGACTGAACAACTGACATGTGAGAAGCGACAAACTCGTTCCGCATCGCCGTCCACTCAGTTCTTAGAATGTCCTCAAAGTGTGTAAAAGTGTTTGGCATCTTGTCCACCATATCGCTCGCGTTCGGTAACTTGGATTTCTTCTTAATCGGAGAAACCGACAGAGACAACTCCTGCTGTTTCTGATTGTATGCCATCAGTGAAAGTATTATTAATGAATTAAACTTAAAATAAAACGAAAAAAACAAAACTGCAAAAAGAGGCTGTACGGAGCTCTACTCAAATGCGACTAGGTTGGGTTACTATTAGAGGTTGACCAATATGGGTTTTTCTTCTGGCCGATGCCGACATTTAGAAATTAGGGCAGCCAATGACTGATATATGAATGTGATTCACTCGCCCAAATACAGAAACGCCCTGCAAATACGCACAGACAACATCAAAACTATATAAGGGAACCGCAACAAGTGATGAACCTGGCTGGGACGTGCTTCAAAGTCTGCACTGAAAGGTGAGTTTTTAATTTGTTTTAACATACTGACCACATGATTCCTTAACTTTTTTTTTTGATATTGATAACCTAAATAAGCTGGCAAAATACACAATTAGCCTACTATAATTGTGAAACGTTATGTAAGCTGGTTAACTTATGTTTACAAATTCCCTTATGAAACTTATCCATAGTTTGACCATTAAAAATAAACATGGTTACTATAGTTAAACCACGATAATCACAAATTACACTACTATAGTTTAACTATAGTATTTGTGTGGTTAAACAAATGGTAATCACCAAAATAAAAAAAGTAATGGTGAAATGGTAAATGCAAAAACTTTTACTATAATAAAACCATGGTAAATTTTCATAAGGGTGGTTGGGGTCTCCTTGAAACATTTCTGTTGTGGTCTGTTCACTACTTACACTACTGTTTATCTGTATTTGGTCGCGTTACACGTATTTGCAGTGCATTTCTGTATTTGGTTGTGTTGTGCATATTTGCAGCGCGTTTCTGTATTCACTTGTGTTGTGAGTATTTGCAGAGAGTTTCTGTATTTGATTGTGTTGTGAGTATTTGCAGTGTGTTTCTGTATTTGGTTGTGTTGTGAACATTTGCAGCATGTGTGTTGTCAAACTGATGAAGTCGTTTTCTTAAAGGGATAGTTCACCCAAAAATGAAAATTCTGTCATTAATTTCTCACCCTCATGTCATTCCAAACCCGTAAGACCTTCGTTCATCTTCGGAACAAAAATTAAGATATTTTTAATGAAACCTGAGAGCTTTCTGACCCTCCCATAGACAGCAAGGGTACTACCACAATCAGAAACTTAGGGAACAGAAAGGCACAGAAATGTGACATCAGTGGTTCAACCGTAAATTTACGAAGCTACGAGAATAGTTTTTGCGTGCAAGGAAAACAAAAAATAACTTTATTCAATACGTGCTTTCCTCTGCATGTAAACAATGTGTTACTGTGTTGTGATACTCTCCACAATGGCGGAGCGCCATGGCAGATGGGATGAGGAGGAGAAGATTTGTTGAATAAAGTTGTTTTCATTTTTGGGTGAACTATCCCTTTAATTTGCTGGTGCTTTTTCTATTTGCATGTGCTTTTGTAAGTTCCACCGCGTTGAACTCTCTCGGCTACCATATCGGTGTCTTTCTTTACCTTACTTTTACTCTCTGTTGTTTAAAGTGATAATATATAACTTAATTCCCACCATATTTCTGGTATTATCTATCAAACTAATCTAACTAATTTGATAGTTCGCTTTTAAAACCACGAGTGCAGCACAAGTGCAGCGCATTAGCATTCGTTAGCCGGTTAGCTTGTTACTCGTGGTTCCATTCGCATTTCTATTCGCACCTATTATTGTTTTCTTTTTTATCGCTCCGTTTTCATTTCTCTCTCTCTCCGTTTTTCACAAGTTCATCAAACAACAGTGGTAAGTTAAGTTGGTATCATTCATCAATTACGGTGAGTAATGGCTTCTTCTGCTATTGTTGTTTGCACTGCTTGCCACATCGGCGACGAGGGATTCACATGTGTGATAAATGCAGGGAAATAGTTAGGCTGACAGAGGTTTCAGAATTACAGACACGCATCCAAACTTTAGTTGAGGATAGTAAGAATGTGAGGGCTGTAGTTACGACCTTGGATGCGACTAGCTCAGGCAGTCCTGTACATTGTTTGGTTCCGGCATTAAAGCCCATGCAGCAGGGCAACTGGGTGACTGTAAGGCGGCCTAATCGCGGGTCAAAACACCACTCTACCGTTACGATCAAAACATCAAACTGGTTCTCCCCACTCAGTGAGGCATCCACTGAGAAACCTGATGTAAGTGCTCTAGTAATTGGCGATTCTATTGTACGGAATGTGAAAATAGAGACACCAGCCACCATAGTCCAATGTTTACTGGGAGCCAGAGTGCCTGACATCTTGGCAAATTTAAAAGTGCTGGCTAATGCTAAACGTAAATTCAGTAAGATTGTTATCCACGTCGGCGCTAATGATGTTCGACTTCGCCAGTCGGAGATCACTAAAAATAATGTTAAAGAGGTGTGTGAACTTGCAAGTACGATGTCAGACACTGTAATATGCTCTGGCCCCCTCCCTGCTTACCGGGGTGATGAGATACATAGCAGACTGTCGTCACTCAATGGCTGGATGTCTAAGTGGTGCCCGCAGAATAACATGGACGAGTTTTTGGGGCAGACCTGACCTGTTGAAAAGAGATGGTCTTCATCCCTCCTGGGGTAGTGCAGCTCTTCCCTCTAGAAATATGGCACATAGTCTTATGTTCATATGCATATGGGGCCCAGGTCAGGAAGCAGACAGACTGGCTAAACCGACCGTCTGCTAGCCGCCTCACGTCACAGAAGTCAGTTAATTCTCAGCACATAGAG
>JAFVLL020038761.1:0-24147 GCA_021397915.2 Tor tambroides
CTGATGTCCTTTTCCAGATAAACGGATGCAAACAGTCATCATTATGTGTGGCCTGAAGCAGCTTGACATTTAATATGTGAAAAAACAACCACGCAAATATTTTTTAATATAATCTGTTTGTTCAGAAGCTGCTCAAACCAATAATTTGGCTGCGATTAATTAGACTAGCAATTTGTAGCTACAAACAGTTTGTCTAAATATCTCTGTACTAGTAGCTCTCGCACAAAGCGTTCAGCTAGAATCTCTTTCCCTCGATTTTCCGTAAATGTACTCCCTCATTCCCACGCACACATGGAGATACACACATCTCGTAACCTGGCTCCATCAACACCTCCTGTTCCTCCTTCTGTCCCAGCTGTCGCTAAAGATGGAGGGTGAGAAGGGAACATTAGAGGCAGGTACCAAAGAGCAACCTGATATGACGGGTCCCCTGACAGCCGAACAGCTGGCAGCTATAGAGGATGAAGAGATCCTCAATAATATGGTAAGAGGCAACTAATGGCGCCACAGGCGCAGTGGGTTTGTTATCATGGTTTCCATATTTAGGAAAGTGTTTCCCTTCTGTTTATTGCATGTACTAGCTTGATAAGGCTGTGGATTTCGAGGAGAGGAAAATGATCCGAGCTGCCATGAGAGAACTGCTGAAGAGAAAGAGGGGTGAGGACCGGGTCATGTCCCTAATGTCAAATATTCAGTATATATGGCTGAGACATGGTTTGCTGAGTCTAATGTGCTTCCTGACATTATTTTTGGTGAATCTCACAAAACTTGTCAGGAATCTGGATTACATTTAAGTCAAAAGAAATGAATATATTTAGCAAAAAGAAAATGAAGAATATTTTTACAAATATTACATTTTATTGTGACATTATTGTAAGCATAATTCATGCTTTGCTGTCTTTATTTATGCTCATTTTATTAATTGGGGAAAAGGCTTCTGGACAGGGCAATGCTCAACACTGTCAATGAGATTTTTTGTATTACATTAATACCACTTTTGGGTGGAAATGTTATAAACTGGCATGAAAATAATGTCATAAAGCATTTTCCCCCCAGAAATTCTCCTTCCTGTAATAAATCTGGACAGTTTATTTGTAATTCTCACTATTCTCAGTGTTAATTCTCATTCAGGTTTCATTATCTTTATCTCATTACCATAATCATTATTATTAGTATTATCATATACTCTTAAAACATGAATACAATGAATTAGAAATAATTAAGTTAAAGTTAAAGACAGTACAACAAATACTAAAATCATGTAAAAATACTTTACAATTTCAATAATATATAATGATACAGAAAATAACAAATTAAGGGAATTTTTGCATTACAGCAATAAGAATGAGTTTTTGTATCATTTAAAAAATGAACAGGTAGTGTCTTTAATTGGCACAAAAATAATGCAACAAAGCAAAAGATCAAAGTAATAAAATAATGCAATTAAAAAGGTTATCATTGTCGTATTATTTATATAATAATAAATATAATTTACAATTTTATATGTGAAATAATATTACAAAAATTTGAGGTCAGTAAGATTTTATTTTTTTTATGCTCACCAAGGCTGCATTTGTGTGATGCAAATACAGTAAAAACTAGTAATATTGTGAAATAAAAAAACAACTGTTTTTTATTTAAATATATATTAAAAAGTAATTTATACCTGTGATCAAAGCTAAATTTTCAGTATCATTACTCCTGTCTTTAGTGTCACATGATCCTTCAGAAATCATTAATATGCTGAGTTACTGCTCAAGAAACATTTCTTATTATTATCAATGTTGAAAACAGTTGAGCTGCTTCATATTTTTGTAGAAACAAGGCATTTTTCACTTTTGATCAATTTAATGAGTCCTTGCTGAATAGAAGTATTAATTTTGTTTTTAAAAAAATACTGACCCCTAACATTTGAACAGTAGTGTGTGAAAATAAGCCAGACATGTTCTTGACAGGTTTCATGAGATTTCGCCTTTAAGAGTCCTTACTATTACACAAACAACCAAAGGAAGTAAACTTAGCAAAATAAACTTCTGCTGTTCCTATTCAGAAAACAATTATTTCATTTGTTTTTGTTTTCTGAGTTAAACTCCTCTGTTCCTGTCAGAGCGGCGTGATAGAGAGCGAGCGGCCCGAATGGAGAACCTGCGTCAGCAGGGTGGCGGAGGAAAGACAGCTGCTGGACTGAATAAGGACCAGAAACCCGCTAATGGCCCGAGTGGCGCTCAGTACAACGCACACAGTGAGTGACCATCACTCATGAGGCTCTGAACACTATGTACCTGTACTGCACTTCTATCTGCAAGGCTTTGATAACCTTTCTCTTTTTACTTCACTTCGGTACAGGGATGGCTCAGGCAAAATCATTTTCTCCACCAACCTCTACTTCCTCTCCAAAAACCGTGGGCAGGTGAGTCATTCCTAGAGTCTTGACAGGATGACAGCATGGGATGTATCCCGTTGACTGATTGTGCTGTTTTCCTCCTAAAGCCCGGCTCAGTCCCATGTGGCCAGGGTTAAAGTGCCGGGCAGCTCGGCGGTCGGGGGCCCAAATACCAAAGATGTCAAACAGATGCTGCTGGACTGGTGCCGGGTCAAGACTGAACCATATGAGGTGGGCCTGAAGAGACAAAATAAGATCAAATCAAACAGTTTCTGTTTTGCTACATGTCTCGGGCTCTGCTAACCGCCCTGTGTGAATCTAATGGAAATGTCCAGGTCAAATTTCACAACAAAATCCAAAAATGATGACAAATAAACACATTTCCCATAACTGTAATGCATCCTGATTTTTTAACATTTAATTTTTGTAAATGATCAATTTTGATTCCCTTTATTACAACCAAAAACTGTATTTTTTTTATTTAATGCTAATTTTATTGTTATGTAAATCAGCATAAATCTATCAAATACTTTATTTTTTATTTGCATTATAATAATGTAAATTAGTTGTGTGGTGGTGGGTGTCTTTTATCATTTAAACAATGCAAAAAACCTAATGGTCCTAAAAATGGACTTTTCTTCACAGCTTTGTTGTGATTTTCCCTCTTATACTTGTTTCTATGTTTAGGGTGTGAACATCCAAAATTTCTCCTCTAGCTGGGCAGACGGTCTGGCGTTTTGTGCGCTGGTGCACAGGTTCTTCCCAGAGGGCTTTGAATATTGCACTCTCGACCCCTATGATCGCAGGGCCAACTTTGAGAAAGCATTCAAGACTGCAGAGTAAGACTTGACACTATTTACTGCATCCACCTTTGTGTCTCATAAAGAAATGTTCGGGACATAAACCCCCCCCCCCAAAAGAAAGAAATAGTAAAAAAATAAAAATTATCACATAAAATAATATAATAATACAAAATAAATATTACAGTAATTATATAATTTATTATAATTTCATATTATAATAGTAATAATTACTATATATTTAATTGTTCAATATATTAATTTTATTTAATTGATTTTCATTTATAATTAATTTTTAATGTATTTAAATAAGTGTGTTTCATCTTTTCTAATTGTTTTATTAATTTTTAAAATGAACTTAATTTAAATTATTAATCTTTTTTTTTTATCCAGGCACATTTTATAATTAAATCCACATAAATAATTTAATGAAGACATCACTATGTTCTAACACTATTGTAATCAGAAATGTATGGTAAGCAGAGGAAATGTGCTTTAGGTATTTTGCTACAAAAATGTACTTGAGTCATGAAAATAATGTCACAATGCAAAAAAAAACCAAACAAAAAAAACATAATGGTCCTAAAAATAGGCTTAATTTTCTTTATACGTGTAGGACACTAGCTGACTGTCCTCGCCTGCTGGACGTTGATGACTTGATGCGGATGCGAGAGCCCGACTGGAAGTGTGTGTACACGTATATCCAGGAGTTTTACCGCTGCCTAGTAGAGAAAGGCCTCGTCAAGACTAAAAAGAAGACGCCATAGAAACTTTCACATTTTGAGCGTTTTCACTGTAAATGACCAAGGAACTACAAAAGGCACACAACATAGCGCAAATGTGACCTGACCTGAAGCTTCTACCAAAGATCAGTCTATTATGTACTTATGCTCTTCTCTGTTTCATACACGCATGCAGCGGATGAGGATTATAACCTGTGTGTTTTGTGCTCGGGTACAGCTGGGGCTCTGAAACAGTGCATTCCTGTGAGATTACACATGCATTAATCTCAGTCTATGCTTAGAGATTGTGTGAAAGTGTGTGTGCGTACATGCGGATGGCTTTTTATGGTACTGCTACTCCCTGTTTTGAATGCGCTCCAGCACTGAGACATCAGGCTTATAAGGGCATGAGATCTAATGCAGAAATTTATCGTTTGTTTAAAAATATAGACGAGGGCACTTTTACTATTATATAAGAGTTCAGAAAGAAAAACAAAACCTTTATAATATCTCCCTGCTTTTGCTTGTACAGCGCGAATGACAGCTTGAATAGTTTTCAGTTTCTCTCAGTTTGTTCGGATCTGAAGTCCATCATACTAAGCGTTTGCTTGGTACTACAAAAAATGACCCTAGAGCAGCACTAAGAGAGATTAGGTCCAATAAAACCTCTCACTCAGGGATAGACGGGCCCTTGAGGACTGTAAGACGCCTGTAAGTCTTGTTTCAGAAGGCCAATGGTAGTGCTTTTAAAATGTTCTCTACACTTTATTTGCTGCATGGCTAATGACTTAAGTGCAGTTTAGATGTGTATTTTGAGCACAGATATTGACACTTCTATTGTAGCTAATAAAATATGATAAAAATATGATACAATACAAATTATGTAAGTATTATTATCTAGTGATTTAAGTCATACAAGTACAATTTCTGTAAATCTGTATCTGGTTTGATTAAATTATGGGTGTTATTTTCCTCCCACAATGCCTCACCAAGTGTTTGCCAAGTATTATTAAATGTGATAATCTTCTCTGTGCATTTTTTCTATTTACTGAAACACACACACACACACACACACACACACACACACAATTTATTACTGGATTTTAGTGATAAACCAAATAATATCACAAAATTCATCAAATCAACTGCTAATACTTCACTGACGGTGGGGCTGTTATTTTCCCCTCTAAAATGATGTCACTTCCTGAAGGATTATGTAATTGGATTTTGTTAAAGGAATATTACAAAAAAAAAAACTGGATGAAAAGTGATATTGAGAACACAGTAACATAAAAATATGAATTGATTACCAATTAAACATTCTCACAAAAAATATGTTCTGTTCGAAAAAACTATCCGTTTTTCAAGTTAGAAACAAGTGCAGAAACTTATGACATAAAATGGCAATATCCATTCAAAGAAAAGTCATGAAACTGACTTTAAATCAATTTCTAAGTTCAAATAATAGTACTGTTGTGATAAAGGAAAACTAACTAGCCTAATATGATTTAATAAATGCTAAAAAAAAAAAGAAATACCTGCAATATTTCTTAATAAATCCATTTCTATGTTTAATTATTGATGTGGTAAAAAATGAACAAACTATAGCCTAATATAATTCCTATGTTTTATAAATGATATTGAGGACACAGTAAAATAAAACTATAAACTGACTGCCAATTAATACAGTATTTCCAGGATAATGCTCTGTTTGAAACGTCAAAAAATTGAGAGAAAAAAATTAAGAAAAACCTGCAGTATTTCCTAATACATTTTCAGTTTTAAGAAATGACCCAGTCGCATGACAAAAATGCCAATATTCACAATAATAGTAATAAAAATCATGAAATTACTTCAAATCCATTTCTATGCTCAAAAAATAGTGTTGTTAAACGTAAACTAGCCTGATATAATTTCCATTTTTAATAAGTTTATCCAATATAGGTCTAGATGATGATAGTACAGATATGTAGCTGGAATGATTAGACCTTCAACATCAGGATTGTGAGAATAGTTCTGGTGAGTTGTGGATATAAGCTGTCCTGACATGTTAATAACGTCTCCACGTGTAGTGGATATTTCCATTCCGCTCGCGCTGATGCGGCGGATCTTCCGGCGCCTTGCGTCATTTTTAGTCAAACAGAGTCATACTAGTCAAGTGTGTCTGTTGAGGATGTAGTTTCACTCACAGTTTTCGCTACCTTTCCTCGTGTCCTCTTGGGACTGACGTATCCGCTCTCCATCATTCATTATCACACCAGTGTGTGTGTGTGTGTGTGTGTGTGTCCTGTAGAGACGCTCACATCACACACACTTGCGCCGGTGCAGAGAAACAGGACAGGTAAGAATTCTTTCAATATCAACTTAATTGTGCTTTTAAACCGAAACGTGGGTCGACGAGGCAGTCAAATATAATCGGAGATAGTCTCTTACCGTGACGCTCATCTGTTTGAAGCGCGTGAGATGCGCGTGACATCCTTCACCTCGAGGCACTGCAGCGTATAAACAAGTGTCGTCGGACAAACAACTTTAAAAACACCTAGCTTGTCTGTCAAGGAGACTCGCGTTCATTTCTCGCCATTGCCATAACGTAGATGTCCATCCCATCAGCTTGTGAAACGGTGAATTATCTGCTGACTCTTAATTGACCAGCGAGGACAGATGACCTTGTTCATGATAACGGTTCATTTGGCGCGTGGCTGGTGGAAATGACGGTTATTATATACTCGAGATTTTATTTGATGTCCAGCGGGCTCTGTGAGATATTTAAATATTATTATTCTTGCGACTAACGACTACTCACTGATTCCTGAGACAAAACCAAATGAATTGAAAAGTTTATAATTTATTAGTAGGTATGTAGGCTGTAATAATATTTTGTATTAATGTGTTTAATGTTCAGAGTCATTGACTTCTTTGGGTGAAATCTCCTGCTTTTTCAATTTTCTCACAATGTGTGTGTAAACACTCAGTAGGCTATCAGTCAAAATCATCTGATACATAAATAATATGTCTAATATTTATTATTAATAATAATGACAAATCCAGCATTCACTGAAATGAATGCATGGAAAGTAGGCCTACAGGATGGTTTCAAACTAAATTGTCTCTACCATTAGACACACATGTCTTGACAAACTTTGCATATACTGCAGAAATATTTTAGGATGTAAAACTCACAAACAATTGAGAAAAAGTTGAAGATTGTGAGCAAGAAAATATAAGCACAATTAGTTAAAATTATATATAAATAGAAAGATATTTATAGATAAACCCCTCCAGAGCCTGTGACCTTGTTTAACTCATATCAGGTGGAAAATGCCAGTTGTCATTTTTTTGTAGGCATTAGTCTTTTTAATGACCTTTTGTGACAACATGACAAACAATAGTGAAGCACAAAATAATTCATTAAACAGCAGAAGTGTAAAAGGTAACATAAATACCATAAACGACTAAATATTGTTTTATTTTGTGAATATAGTTTTTCACTTGGCTCCGTTCTGCCATTGTTATAATTTGTCATCATTATAAATTTTTAATGATGACCTGTTTTCATACACTAAATACTGCGTGAGCAGATGAGCTCTTATATTACCTCACTGCACTGAACTGCATGAAAAACTAATGCTTTCCATTTATCTTTTCATTGATTAACTTTACTAAACATTATTTTTATGTATAACACTTAATTACTGTAATGTACATTCAGATAATAAATATCAAACATTGATTAATATATTTTCATATATATATATTATGACATCTGTGTTGCACATCATTGTGTTGCAAAATTAGAATTATGATTTGCATAAAATATATATCGGCCATAAACATAACAGTTCCTCAGGTTTGTCAATTTGTGATTTTGATATTAATTGTTGCATATTCTGTGTATATCTGCTTAGATTGGCCATGTTTGCAAAACTCTGTAAGGAATGTTTATAGCATTTGCTAAGATAAAAGCATTCTGTCTTCTCACCAAAGATCTGTCCCAAGACACCAATGTGTAAAAGCTCTTAGCTATTATTCTGCAACAGATGGAGAAAGAGGCATCATTGCTAATGCTATGTGATGGCCGTTATCCCTAGCACTTTCTTTAAAGATTGCCCTATCGATCAGAGTCCTGCTTATTAAAGGAAATATTCCGGAATGTTAAAAGGAAAGAATGGAAATGTTTGGAAGGGGGGTGTTGGGACTGAAAGTTGTTGCCAAGCAACAGGAAAGTAGATCAGGACAGAGGGGAGGGTATATAGTTGTCATTTGAAAAGGATTGATCTTAGCTGATTGTAGTTCACTGATGTCAGCAGTGACGTCTCAGGAAAGGAAGAGAGCAAGAGGGGATAGGTATAGTGGGGACGTTCAGCCCTGGCCACTGTCCAAAGCTCTTCACACACTCAGCCGTCCACTGCAGACAGCAACAGTCTCTGTCTTTGACCGTGGGAGAAGGCAGAGGAGTGTGAAGGACACACAAACCTAGGTCTTTCATCTTACTCTGCATTCACAGCATCTATTTTCTGGTTTAGTCACCCTTTCCATTTTGTCCTTTATGTTTTTTCCTCCATTTATCAAAGGAATGTTCTGGGTTCAATGTAAGTTAAGCTCAATGAACAGCATTTGTGGTTTAGGTCAGTGACATAATGCTCTTTTTTATGTACTAATTTAATCATCAATACGTTAAAATGCATAAATCAGAAATTAAGATGATACAACTCTTGATAATGATTTTTAAGAAGTCTCTTTAAAAGAATAAAATTTGTTAAATGAATGTTGTTTGATATATAACTTTATTATTATTTCTTAAGGGAAAAAGATAAAGCTTCACTACGTACTAATATTTGAAAAATCAAAGTACCCACATAAAACAGGAAATGATGTCATAGAGAGGACCCCTGCAGACCCTCATGACTGTGTGAAGGTCAATAAGTCTTATAAAATATCAGATCATTTTAATTTTTACAAAGCAAAGTTAGTTCAGGATTTAAAATGTCATGTTGAGCGACTCCTCAAAGACATAAGAATATTTATAAATTAGTAAATCATGATATTTGTGAAAGAAAACTTTTACTGTGATATATTTAAAATAAACCTTTTTATTTCGTATTTATTTTTTTATAATACTTAATTACATTTATTCGAGGTGTAAAGAAAATATGTTAATACTTTTAACTTGATGGTTATACCACATTACATTTTACAGTCATTAAATTAAAAATTTTCTTGAAAAAGATCAAACTTCTTCAAAACTTGGCACATTTTTTAAACTGAATTTTAAAAATATATATATTTTTCTTTATTGTGGACACTATTTGTCTTTGACCAATTTAATGTTGGCTACCAGCAAAAAAACTGAAGCATTGAACCTGGAACATTTCTTGAACACCTCCGTAGCTGTCTGTATTGTCTTTGCAGGTAAATGGATCCAGTGCAGCCCATTCAGAGCTGCCCAATGCCCGAAGAACATACTGGAGTTCTAGGACTCCACAAACCATCAGTCCCAGCCCTGCTTGGAAACCCTTGCAAAATGGCTGCATCCTCACACTGCCAGACGGTCATGACTGGAAACCCACCAGTGTTGGGACAGATCCCGGCACTGCAGACAATCCCATCCGTTCAGCAGAGAACCAGACCAGACTCCACCGCACAATCCACAAAATGCATCAGCATCAGTCGACCCAGGCCTACGGCACTGGGCACCAAGACGTCAATCAAAGTCTCCAGACCCACTGAGCCTCCATTGCAGGTTAAAGCTACGGGAACGCCCAACTTTCTGTCACACTCCCCAACCGAATCACCATTGCCTTATTACAGCCCCCAAAACCCACTGAGCCCCACTTCTCAACTTGGTTTCAACCCCCCAACCATTCCCCCGACACTTCCAAGCCCTCCATCACAGCCCGTCCGTGCTAACACACACAATAACCTAATCACCAGACCAATCCCCAACCCAAACCCCAGCACCCTGTCTAACCCCATTCCTCAACCGATTCCAAGTCCCGAAGCACATGTACCAAACACAGGAGACACTACTGAGAAGAAGTTGAACAAGACCATCACCGAAGAGGGGGATTTCAGGTGAGACTTGTTATATACCTTGTCAAAAATTGTACAACAGTTAGGTTTGGTACCTTGAATCTGGTTGAGCGTCTATCCAAAAATGCCAAATCGCCAATGTAAAAGTGCGACAGCACTGAGACTTTTCACTGTTTGTTTGTGCACTGGTGAGAATGTTTTTAGTTGATCTTTCTGTAGGTTGCATTGTTATGCCAGTAGGTGGCGACAATGACTGTCGTCATGACTGAGTCATGGAGTCATTCATTCCATTGATTCATACAAAAACGCTGATTTTCATTCAAGAACAAAACAAAGTAACTGTCTTTAGCCCTGTCCCAGATGGAACCCTAGGTCCTTTTAGTCTTCCTCTAAGCCCACAATTTAGTGACATGATGTTGCTTTGACAGTCAGGTAGAGGTCTGCTGCAAAACTTGTCTCAGCGCATCAAGGGCGCATAGTGGCCTCAAAGGGGCCCTTGTGAACGCCCTTCTGAAACTTTAAATGACATATGGGATCTTCTGCACTTAATGGACAAGTGTATGCCGTGGCCATTGTAAGTCCACAAGTCTGCTAAAATGCTAACTCATTCATGAACAAAAGAAGTGGCTGCCTTTATGAGCAAACTATTGAATAATTCACACAACCAAAACGTTCTAAAACACTGATCATTCACCAACAAAATGAGCGAGTCATTGAATTATTCATTCCACTGATTTATTAAAAATTATTCCTCATTCATTCACTGTTTTTTTTTTTTCTCAGTCCCGATGATATGATATGATATGATTTGACTGCAGTCACTCAGTCATTGGGTTTCTGCTGGATTCTGCTTATAACCACTGGCCTGAGGGGAGAGAATCTGTCGGTTTAAGGCAGCATCCCATTAGCTGACTCAACATCTCAAATCTTATGTGATTTTGCATTTGCTGATGAAAAACTCTGAATCGGAAAAGGACAATCAGGTCTTCAGCACTTGGAGAAGCTTATTGGTCACTGCCATTGCCATGAAAGTCCACCCTAGTGACAACCTCAGATTTCAAACTTGCTAGATGTGGTCCGAGGGTTGCTGGGGTCATTAACTCGTCATGGAGTTGAGTTAGCACATGCTGAGAAATCATCTAGTGGTATGCCAGCATAATAAACCTAAATAACGCATACCAGCAGAGCTGAGATTTTCTCATCCCTTAAATCAGCATAATATCTCTCTCAGAGCCTGGTGACAGAATGGACACGGGAGCGTTGAGCTGGCAGCATTCCTAGACACACGAATGTGCTCCTGGATCCTTTAGCCTGTCATCTTTGACAACATAGACAGAACCCTTATAATGTGTAATGCTGTTTACTCATCGTGCATGTGCTCTAATTAGTTAAAAGCATTCAGAATGTTTTGGAAGCTATTAAATACAGCAGGTGACATTTATCCCAGGCTTTTTAATTTGAGCAATTTTGATGACTCATATTACCATGACGTAATGCAAAGGAGAATATGACCATGGATTTAAAACTACAGCCCTGATCCAAAACCTAGTGTAGCACCACATATATCCACCATAAATAAGAGTAACTGTGAGAGAAATGCCAATCATAAATTATATATGTATAATAGCTGCCTATGTAGGGAATATATAACATGGGGTTTCATGCAGTTTATTTAAAAATTTACATTAAGTGCACAGTATGCTTTATTCCTTTTAGAGTGCATATTGTCACATGGAATGTAGGCTCTGGTATACCACCTGATGACATCACTTCCTTGTTTGGACCTGGTGTTGAAAATGGGAGCACTGACATGGTGGTCGTCGGGTAAGAATGTGTTGCACTGTTCAGTTTTATACCTTCCATTATTGTTGCTGAATTAATTAACCTTCCACTGCATTCTCTGTGTGCTCTGTTTGCGTTTTCTCATTTCCATGTCCTTTTTGCCATCTTCTCCTGTTTGTCCTTGTTTTAATGGTATTCTTTGTCTCCTCTGTCTGTCTTTTTTTTCCTGCTTCTGTTCATTTATCTCTTTTTAGACTGCAGGAAGTAAACTCTATGATAAACAAGCGGCTCAAAGATGCTCTCTTCATAGACCAGTGGAGTGAGCTCTGCATGGACACACTCAGTCGTTTTGGATACGTGTTGGTCAGTATGAAATCAAATGCATGTCAGGCTTAAAAGGACAGTTCACCAAAGGAAAATAAAGTAAATGCTCTCATCATTTACACACCCTCCTGATATTCTAAACACACAAGAAGAAATAAATGGTCACCAAAACTGTTTGGTTACCAGAATTCTTCAAAAAAAAAAAATCTGTATTCCACAGAAGAAATAAATGATGTTCCTATGTGGTCATTAAAATGTTCTGTTTGGTTCTTAGCTTGCTGCTATGCAGTTGCTGGTGTGTTTTGTATGGTTGTGAGGGTGTAGCTAGGAGGTTTCTGGGGTTTATCCACAAGGTTTATCCACTGACCAGCAAAGAAACAGATGAGACTGAACCATGACAAGCTATTGGAGATGCAACAAAAAGAAACACCCCCGCTGACAAGCCCTTGTGTGAATTCGATTCGATTTAACACTGCAATATGATGCAATGAAAAAAAAATGATGCTATGCAGCTCAATATGGTACAGATAGTTCACTTTTATTTCTTTGGTTCAGACAGACAGCAAATCATAAATTAACTTAAGTGCCTTCTGACTTCTAACGCCTTGGTCTCTGTAGTGTTGTGATACGTCATGTTCATGTAGCAGCAGTGGTGATGAGAGAACGCACTTGAGAAACAGTTTAGAGAGGATATATCAATCTACATATAAAATATTGGCCACAAATTATTGATCCCTTTCTAAATAATAAAAGTATAGCGCATCTACTAATAATTATATATAAAATAAATTGGTTTTTACCAATGCAAATATGTTAGAAACGATGCATCGATGTATCCCATGCACACATTCATAAATCAATGCACCGATGCGAATTGGGGAATCTTACCATCCCTAGGGCACATGTGTCCAGCAGCTGTTTTTGTGCATGCCATCAAACAAAGTGTACTATGAAAGGTTATTTGTTTGGCTGTATGCACATACTAAGTGATTGCATCAAAACTGAAATATACTTTGGGTAAGAGGGTTAAGACAAAGTATACCTCAGTTTTGATTTAAAAAAAAAATGTCTTTGTACTTGTTTAAACTGGAGTTGTGTGTATCTCAGAATAATATTCACCCAAAAATGAAAATGTACTCATGCCTCAGGCCATCTAAGATATGGAGAAATGTAGCATAACATCACTTGCTCACCAATGGATCCTCTGTAGTGAATGGGTGCCGTTAGGGATGAGAGTCCAAACAGCTGATAAAAACATCACAGTAATCTACAACATTCTGTCAATTAAGATATTGTAAAGTGATAAACTGCAAATCCAGTATTAAGATGTTTTTAACTTTAAACCATTGCTTTCGGCCAAAACATGATTCCTTGATCCATATTATTGCTTTCTCCAGTGAAAAAGCCATCTCATCTGAATCAGGAGAATATGTGCAGATCGAGCAATATTTATAAGCGAAAAAGAGGACAACAGGGGACAAACTTTTTCACTTATTTTGGATTATGAACTAGTATTTTGGCCAGAAGTGACAGTTTAAAGTTCAAACGCCTTAAGGATGGATTTATTTCTTATAAGCACACAGCTTTTCACTTAACGACTGGAGTGGTGTGGATTACTTGTGGATTATTGTGATGTTTTATCAGCTGTTTGGACTCTCATTCTGACGGCACCCATTCACTGCAGAGGATCCGATGGTGAGCAAATGATGTAATGCTAAATCTTTTCAAATCTGTTCAGATGAAGAAACAAAAGATGGCCTGAGGGTGAGTCAATTTTCATTTTTGGGTGAATTCTTTAACAGCCTTACCTACATGAGTCAACCTGAACATCTGTTGTTGCATCCCCAGGAGTTGTTTGTTCTGCTTCAGTTTCTTTTTTGACTTAAAACACTCAAATCTTTTCTGTTAAAAACAGGCGGTGGCAGTGTTGCCACTTTGTGGACAAACTACAGTACACTTGTAATATGCTGATGACAAAATGTACATCACATGCACTGTATGCAAACCCTATCGTATGCGTAAAAACTGAAGTCTATTTTTGGACTTGGTTTGTTTAAATCTTAATAATGATGTATGGTTTACTAAACCGCACTAAGGAGGAGTTCAACTTGAAATGTGTTCATTTCTGTCTAGGTGGCATCGCAGAGGATGCAGGGGGTTTTCTTACTGGTGTTTTCCAAATTCTGCCACCTTCCCTTCCTCAGAGGAGTACAAACCCAAAGCACTCGCACTGGTTTGGGAGGCTACTGGGTGAGTCAAACAAGCAAAGACCTCTGGGAAATTTCTAAACGCTTATGTGATCAGTGATTGTTGTGATGTATTAGTACTTTAATGTCAAACATCAAATATCTGCATAATGTCATGACTCCCACCGTGTGATCACTTTGATGATTACAGGAAAAGCGGAGTCAAAGGGAGAGTGTGGAAATGAGACTGCGAGCATGTTTTTGTGTATGTGACAGTGAGCGTGTGTGTGTGTGTGTGACCCTGTGTGTGTTGTTGTCAGCATGGCTCCAGGCTCATTTTGCAGTCTCCTTTGAGTAGGGCACAGTAGGACACGCAGCAGCTCTGTTTCTGATCTGTCTTCCAGTGCACAAACACACACACGCATCAGGTTCATCTCTGTTTGATCTAATGCAGACTGAACACACACACACACACAGCAGCTCTCAGCTCTCCCCAGTGCGTTACCCAGAAAGACAGAGCACAACCCGTGGGAACTGCAGCACCAGCGCTGCTAATAAACTGCAAGTCTCTGCACAGCCCATTTCACCCTTGACTGCACAGCACACCTGTCCTTCTCAGCACAGTGTTTAAAGGGATAGTTCACTCACAAATGAAAATTTGATCATTATTCGGTCATTTGCTCATGTTGTTTCAACAATAGTTCAGAGTGGCAATGTCTGTCAAGCTCCATAAAGGACATGCAGGCAGATTCATTCCGGTGACTTGAATATGTTTACCGAAAAGATTTGTTTAGTGATTCATTCAGTAACTCTTTTTGCAATTGTTACCCGGTAGGTGGCGACAAGCAGGTGTTATGAGTGAGTCATTGAATTGTTTACTCAACAAGTAACACAGAATCTTTCTTGAGTGAAATGAGTTTAATTATCCTTTATTAAAATGTGCATGACTAAAAGACATGTTATGTATTATCGTCAGTATTATTTAGTTTTTATTTTTTTCAGTATTTTTTAAGTTATAACAAAGCATATCTGCAGTTTTTCCTCCCTTTTTTAAACTGTGTGGCATAACTTTTATCAAGATGCTATAGAAAAAAGACAATAATAGCTTGAAATAAATATGAAGTATTAGGTGTTAAAAAATAAAGTTTTTACATCATTTTAAATGTAAGATTGAATTACATGCAAAATTGAACAAACAACATGTCCCCCTCACTCAGTCAGCAGTGTAATAGCTAATAATTTTAATATTTTGAATTAGCTTTTTTCAGTTTTCATTTTAGTTTAATTCTTAGTAATTTTGTTGTGTTTTTGTTTTTGTTGCATTTTTATTTTTTTATAGCTTTAATTTTATTTTATTTTATTCGATTTTAGTAATTGTAGGATTTAAACTTATTTATTTCAGTTAGTTGCCAAGGCAACATTTACATTTTTGAAGTGTTACATCTAATATTTATTTTATTTCATTTTTTATTTTATTATTTATTTTACTTTATTTCAATTTTCAGCTTTATTCCAATTTATTTTTATTACTTTTTATTAATTGTTTTAATAGATTATTAATAGTTTTAGTTAATAACGCGTGTCAGTCAGTCAAGTGTTGATTCTTGTTCACAAACAAGATTCATCCCAGTTTATTCTCTTCGTTCATGAACAAGATGTCTGGTTCAAACTCAAATAACTGAGTCATTCTGTGAAAGCTGTGTATTCATTCAACCAATTCCAGCCTTTCCAGTCAATACCTGTATGTTTGTTCTTTATTGGAGTTTGACAGCTGTGGTCGCTATAAACTGTTATCGTATGGAAAAGAGCTGCATGAAGATTAAAAATTAAAAATTTTCCGTTTGATTCCATGGAAAAAAAAATAACAACAGCATAATAGTTTGGAACAACATAAGGGTGAGTAAATAATCTCTGTAATAACATTGTTTTTTTCTTTCACCATTAGGGCAGGCGCTTAAAAAACCCCATCTTACTATGGAGTCCAGAGCTCCTGTATTATTAATGTCTTCCCATTATCCTCTGGCTCTATATGTTTGTCTCAGGGGAATAAAGGGGGCGTAAGTGCACGCATGATGGTTTTCGGACACCCTGTGTGCTTCCTCAACTGCCACCTGCCGGCTCACATGCGTAATCTGGAGCAGCGGATGGAGGACTTTGAAAGCATCCTGCAGCAGCAGCAGTTCGAGGGCAGCACGGCTGTGGGTGTGCTGGATCACGAGTGGGTACCTGGAAAAAACATATCTTTGATGCCTAGGCTTACTTACAGTCAGGTCCATAAATATTGGGACATCGACACAATTCTAACATTTTTGGCTCTATACACCACCACAATGGATTTCAAATGAAACGAACAAGATGTGCTTTAACTGCAGACTGTCAGCTTTAATTTGAGGGTATTTACATCCAAATCAGGTGAACGGTGTAGGAATTACAACAGTTTGCATATGTGCCTCCCACTTGTTAAGGGACCAAAAGTAATGGGACAGAATAATAATCATAAATCAAACTTTCACTTTTTAATACTTGCAAGTCCTTTGCAGTCAATTACAGCCTGAAGTCTGGAACGCATAGACGTCACCAGACGCTGGGTTTCATCCCTGGTGATGCTCTGCCAGGCCTCTACTGCAACCGTCTTCAGCTCCTGCTTGTTCTTGGGGCATTTTCCCTTCAGTTTTGTCTTCAGCAAGTGAAATGCATGCTCAATCGGATTCAGGTCAGGTGATTGACTTGGTCATTGCATAACAGTCCACTTCTTTCCCTTCAAAAACTCTTTGGTTGCTTTTGCAGTATGCTTTGGGTCATTGTCCATCTGCACTGTGAAGCGCCGTCCAATGAGTTCTGAAGCATTTGGCTGAATATGAGCAGATAATATTGCCCGAAACACTTCAGAATTCATCCTGCTGCTTTTGTCAGCAGTCACATCATCAATAAATACAAGAGAACCAGTTCCACTGGCAGCCATACATGCCCACGCCATGACACATTCACTGATGAGGTGGTATGCTTAGGATCATGAGCAGTTCCTTTCCTTCTCCATACTCTTCTCTTCCCATCACTCTGGTACAAGTTGATCTTGGTCTCATCTGTCCATAGGATGTTGTTCCAGAACTGTGAAGGCTTTTTTAGATGTCGTTTCTGGCCTTCCTGTTTTTGAGGCTCACCAATGGTTTACATCTTGTGGTGAACCCTCTGTATTCACTCTGGTGAAGTCTTCTCTTGATTGTTGACTTTGACACACATACACCTACCTCCTGGAGAGTGTTCTTGATCTGGCCAACTGTTGTGAAGGGTGTTTTCTTCACCAGGGAAAGAATTCTTCGGTCATCCACCACAGTTGTTTTCCTCGTGGTCTTCCGGGTCTTTTGGTGTTGCTGAGCTCACGGTGCGTTCCTTCTTTTAGGGAATGTTCCAAACAGTTGTTTTGGCCACGCCTAATGTTTTTGCTATCTCTCTGATGGGTTTGTTTTGTTTTTTCAGCCTAATGATGGCTTGCTTCACTGATAGTGACAGCTCTTTGGATCTCATCTTGACAGTTGACAGCAACAGATTCCAAATGCAAATAGCACACTTGAAATGAACTCTGGACCTTTTATCTGCTCATTATAATTGGGATAATGAGGGAATAACACACCTGGCCATGGAACAGCTGAGAAGCCAACTGTCCCATTACTTTTGGTCCCTTAACAAGTGGGAGGCACATATGCAAACTGTTGTAATTCCTACACCATTCACCTGATTTGGATGTAAATACCCTCAAATTAAAGCTGACAGTCTGCAGTTAAAGCACATCTTGTTCGTTTCATTTGAAATCCATTGTGGTGGTGTATAGAGCCAAAAATGTTAGAATTGTGTCGATGTCCCAATATTTATGGACCTGACTGTATGTACTAATAAAGCTACACTATGTAAGATATGGCAGTTTTAAAAACAAAACTACAGTCTTTTAATGTGTATTTGAGCATTAATCTGAGAAGCTTTATACAGATGTACTTTGTACAGATTACACGTTGTACTTTGACCTGTTGAGTTCACTTGAAATTATGGCATTTTCCACAGTGTGGTGTTCTGGTTCGGTGATCTGAACTTCCGAATCGAAGGTTATGACATTCACGTGGTGAAAAGTGCAATTGAGAATGACAAACTGCCTCTGCTGTGGGAAAAAGATCAGGTAAAAGAGCTATAATGTCACAGGTTGCTTGGAGACCATCATAGCCCTAGTGAAAAAGAAGTACACTTAATTGTATTAAATGTGCATTTGTAGTGTACTTCAAATCTTTTAAGTATATTTTTTTTAAAAAACTGTATTTGCAGATAATATATTAAGAGGAAAAGTACACTTTTTAAAAGGCACTTTGTAATCATGTCAAATAAAAGTTTTACCTTGAAGTACAATTTTAAGTTGTACTTCAAGGTACTTCAGCTAATTGCTTTTAATATGCATTTAAACTATAATACATTTTCATTTAATTAACATGCAAAAAATGTCTAAAAACATTACATTCAGTTCACACTTAACTATAACAACTATATTCTTTTAAAAAAGTGTATTAGTTCCATAAGTACTCTTTTTAAAAGTATGCTGAAGAACTAATTTTACACAAGGGAGGCCCTGTCCCAAAAGCTGAAATTTTTTATTGGATGTGGTTATACAGAACACCCTTTTGAATCATAAAATTAATATAAAACGAGGCCTCTCAGGTCTACATCAAGTGTGCCATTTGGAACAGGGCCATAAAGGAAACTGATTGCACAGGTGCATATGATTTCAAGGGTATGTACAGATCTAACTGCTGAAGCAATGTTGAACATATCAGATAAACTCAGGTAATTGTCCTTGTCTCAATCACATAACACCAGATGTCTCTGTACAGATCTTGGCAATACTGTTTTTTCATTCTGTTACCACTAGAGGTCAGTGTACTACATGTATAAACAAAGCAGGCAGCTGGATTCAGCTCTTCAGTGCATCTACACACTATATGTTGTGATGTCTGCTAGATGGGGTTGTTGTTAAAAAGATAACGTGAAAGAACATTTTGTCTTTTTGTTTTGCCTTTGTCACAGCTCAACATGGCGAAAAAAAGCGAATCCGTTCTGGAGGGGTTTATAGAAGGACCCCTCAATTTCCCGCCAACTTACAAGTTTGATGTGGGGACACATACTTATGACACAAGGTCTGTTATGCTTTTTTACATGAGTCTTTATGTTGCTCTGGACTCTCGTTTAAACCTGGCTTCCTATCCTAGTGCAAAAAAGAGAAAGCCTGCATGGACGGATCGCATCTTGTGGCGTCTGCGCAGGACGGGCTCCCCCGTACCGTCCCATAATTCTGCACTACAGCGGGGTTTGACCTCATGGCTGGGCGGCGCCACCAGAGTTTCCCAGCACTCCTACCGCAGTCATATGGGCTTCACTATTAGTGATCATAAGCCGGTGTCCGCCCTCTTCTCTTTGCATGTGAGTCTAAAAATGGCGGGAAAGACACTGGATAGTCTGTGAGCAGCGCTGTATGTATTTCAGGCCTGTCATGTGAGGTATCTGTTATCGTGACACTTCGACATTTACGAGTTAAAAAAGTTCCTTGTGACCTCAGACAAACTGCTAATAAATTCAGATGATTTTCTCACTGATTTTTTTTTAATTGTTTGTTTATTGAAGATCTCTATAAGGCAGTAAATGTTATTGATTATATGTAAATGATCAAAATATTTATTTCATTTTTATATTCATAATACCTACAGCTGATTCTAAGATTCTGTCCCATCTTCCTCTGTCCTGCTCAGTTTCCCTTTAAGGTGAACTTACCATTAGTGACACTGGAAGTGGAGAAGGAATGGACCAAGTTCTCTGATGCTACAGTTAAACTCTCAATGGCCCATGGCTTTCAGAGGAGTTCATGGGACTGGGTGGGACTGTACAAGGTAATACATAAAAGCCATTTTCACATAAAACTACTTTTAACATTAAAAGCTCAGCCTGTCCACAACTGACTTTTTTTTCATGAATTACACACATTATATTATTATAATAATTACACAATCACAATGACCTTATAATAGGTGTAATTAATTCTGTCAGTCTTATTAAAGGTAAAGTGCGCATTTGTGTGCTCCACTTTCTCTTCAATAATAATTTTTAAGACATTTTTCCCAGACATTCTCCCTACCTACTATTGGTCAATGACTAGATAGTCCCGCCCCCAAACTCACGCAATTGGTTGAGCCAGTGTTGCTATGTTGGGCAAGTCAGGAAAATTTAACAAACAGAGCAATGTTGTGAAAGAACCACAGAAGCATAGCCTTTTCTTTTCAAGGAAATTAACCTATACACTACTTGTAGTTATTTTTGCGTATTTTTATCATAGAAAAAAATATCAATTTAACAGCACATTCACAAAATGTATTATAAATTATTTTGATAAATGTGAAGTGCCCATGGTGTAATTATTATGGAAGCTTGTTTCCACCACAGGATACAAATAATAATAATAATAGTAATAGTAATAATAATAAAAGGTATTTGTAACCTTTTCCCACAGCTGAGTTTATATCCAACAATTCTGTCTTGTTTCAGTATTGCGAGATATAAACTCACAATTCTGAGAAGAAAAGTCAAAAGTCAAAAAAAGATAAATTGCGAATAATTATTTATGCAGTGAGAAGCAAAATGATGAAATTATCTTCATTTTGTTTTGTTTTGTTGCTTAAAACAAGAAAAAAATAATCTTGTTTTGCCTTTGAATTAAGATTATTTTTCTTAAACCATTGGCAGATATTTTTCTTGTTTTAAGCAAAAAATAACAAAATGTTGTTTATTTTTTCAGAAACAAGACTTAAAGGGATAGTTCACCCAAAAATCATTTACTCACTCTCAAATAGTTCCAAACCTGTATGAATTTCTTTGTTCTGCCGAACACAAAGGAAGATATTTTGAAGAAAGTTTGTAACCAGGCTGTTTTGGGGCACCACTGACTTCCATAATAGGAAAAAAAATACTATGGAAGTCAATGGTGCCCCAGAACTGCTCTGTTTCCCACATTCTTTAGAATATCTTCCTTTGTGTTCAGCAGAACAAAGACATTCATACAGGTTTGGAACTACTAGAGGGTGAGTAAATGATGACAGAATTTTCATTTTGGGTGAACTATCCCTTTAATATCTTAAATCATTTTGCTTCTCAAGTAAAAACATCTTGATTCAAGAATGTTTAGATATTTATACTAGAAAACAAGACAAAAATGCTAAGTAAGAAAAACATTTTTGCAGGGTATCTCATAATTGTGACTTTTTTTCTCAGAATTCAGAGTTTACATCTTAGTTTAGTTAGTTTATAGTTGGAATTGTCTGATGTGTTAGAATTTTTTATCCCATGGTGGGAACAGGTTACCATAAATTATACTGTTTTGTAGCCTAATTTTCAGATATAATCACAGATAGTTTTAGTCAATGCTTAAACAAAGCAACAATATGAAACAATAAACAGAAAAACCTTTGTACTAGAAAAAGACTTGTGTATTGATTTAAAAACTATGAGTTATGTTTATCTGACATTTAACTATGTGAACTGATCATTTGCATTATGCTTGTTTTCACTTTCATTTACATTTAAGAGAACTGTTGATAGATTGTATGAATACAAAAGACACTGTTGTTTAGCTTGCAACGTGACAAGGATGTACCTGTTTGTTATCTATACACAAATATTCACATGATGTATATTCACATCCTATGATACACTGCAGATATTTGGCTCTTTTGGTTTCATTTATATTGTTTTTCATTTTTATTTCAAAATATTTGAAGATACTGCTGTTTGTGATTTAATGAGCAATTTTCAGTCTCTGATTAGATTCCTTTAAATGTTAATTAAAAACACCTCCAGCCACCCACCAAATCTGCACCTTAAATAATTAAATTATTTAAATACTCATTTTACTTTGTTTTAGGTGGGATTTAAGCACCACAAGGATTATGCTGCATATGTATGGGCCAAATCTGAGCATTCGACACAGGTAGGACGTGGCATTTGTTAGTCGTGTGTGTAAGCTGTGATGAGATCTGAAAGATACTAGCAGCCTGACCCTGAACTTTACGTCTCTCTGTGTGCACTGGACAATGCTTTAATCCCAAAATCAAATCATTCCTGGATAATCTTGGATTGAAAGCTTTAAGATTAGGGAATGACCAAACAGTATTAATACTAACAAAGAAGATTTATTGAGTAGCCAGTGCTGACTATGATTATCCTTAATTTGTTGTTTGATTCATGTCCTTCAGGTGACGTTTTCTGAGGAGGATCTGCCAAGAGACCCGGGAGAATATATTCTGGGATATTACAGTAACAACACCAACAGCATCGTAGGAGTGACAGAACCATTTCAGGTTCACTCTGCTCTCACACAGCTACACTCTGATTCATATCAAATGCTAATATTAGCTTTGTTTGCACGCGCAGCTCAGTAGCTCCAAGCGTGTTGTAGGGCATGATGACAAGGTCATTGTGCTCTGGCATTGCCATTGTCAACATTTGAAGTATTGATTGCAGTGTGATTTGTATTTGAGGCTGGACATTCACAAATTACTAACATAAAGACTGTTTTGTCATTTGAATATCAAACTAGATGTTAGATGCCACACAATGGAAATAAGACACAAAGAACTGCAGTTTGAAACACAATATTCCGCCGTTTCAAAGAAGTTTTAGCAGTAGAGCCGGTATTAGAATGAAACCAACATTCCATACCTCCATACCATAAGATAAGTCTTGCAGAGCTTCTTCTGGTCAGAAAAATTTCCATTTAGACAGAAAGAGACTGACTGACATGTAACTGACAAAAGTTTGTTTTGTTTTACATGCTGATTATGGACTGTTAAATCAGAAATAAATTAGACCACAATAATAGACTCAAAACCCCAATTGACACAAAAACCTTGTTCAAATAATACTGCAGTGGTCCATTAATAGTTGTACAGAAAACTCAGAAATGAAATGAAAATGTGTGTAGACTTCTCAAAAGTACTAAGCACTCATTATTTCACAGAGAAAAAACTTAAGAGAAGAGTTTACTTTCTATATCCTATATATAGGATATATATATTCTATATTCTATATATAAGATTTGATTACATAATCACTTATGAATTTCTTTCTTCTGTGGAACTCCAGAAGAGATGTTTTGAATACAGTGCTGGTCTTTATTTCATCATTCATTTGAGTGAATGTGGACTGAAGCTTTCAAGGAGAAAAAACACTTTAAAATTTCATAGACTAGTTTTTTCTAAGTCTTCTGACGTAATACAAAGTGTTGTAGTTGACACCAGCTCGTCTGTGTCAGAGGGAAGACAGAGACCAGAAGACCAGAAGAGAGATTGGTCTGAGTCAAGACTGAGACCAGAAGAGGGCTGAGTTCAGTCTCAAGACCAAGACCAGAAGAAAATTTAATTTGTGTCAAGGCCGAGACCAGAAAAGTGTTAAGTTTGAGTCAAGACTGAGACCAGAAGAGAGATATATCTGAGTCTAGACTGAGACCAGAAGAGGGTCAAGTTTGAGTCAATACTGAGACCAGAAGAAGATTCAGTTTGGTCTCAAGACAGAGACCAGAAAAGGGTTGAGTCTGAGTCAAGACCAAGACCAGAAGAGAGGTGAGTCTGAGTCAAGACTGAGACCAGAAGAGGGTCAAGTTTGAGTCAATACTGAGAACAGAAGAGAGATGAGTCTAATTCATGATTAACACCAAAAGAGGGTTGAGTCTGAGTCTGGACTGAGACCAGAAGAGGGTTGAGTCTGAGTCAAGACCAAGACCAGAAGAGAGGTGAGTCTGAGTCTAGACTGAGACCAGAAGAGGGTCAAGTTTGAGTCAATACTGAGAACAGAAGAGAGATGAGTCTAATTCATGATTAACACCAAAAGAGGGTTGAGTC